>JAMPIV010015325.1:0-78887 GCA_024509875.1 Oreohelix idahoensis
AACACCACGAACCCTTATTAACATTCGCACATTATACACTCAATCCATGTCTACACACCACTGCGTAGGTCAAGTTGACAGTCCATACACTACAGTGGAGCAAACAACACCATAGAGATCTTATCAACTGATGATGATGATGATGTCTGCTTCCATCCACTTATATCTATCTTTTGGTGGATATCATTAACGGGAATAAAATAACAACTTTATCAGTCATTCAACTTGTGGGTTTCGACCCTAACGGCAGTGTTTCAGAGGTGTGGCCTAGCCACTATGGTATGTGTGGTATAACCACTTTGGAAAGTGTGGCATAGCCACTGAATTTATATGTGTGGCTGGTAAGCCAAATTAGCAGTGTATTCGTGGAGCACACGTAAGTCGTGTCGTTCTTAACGCAGTTTGAATATATATGGCTGATTAGCCTGGCGTTGTATGCCATATGAACATTAGAAACTAGCGGCAGGAGTAAGTCTAGTATAAAGGAATATTATACGACTAGCAGCAGGAGTAAGTCTAGTGTAAAAGGATATTATAAAACTAGCAGCAGGAGTAAGTCTAGTTAGCATATGAACCATGCCAAAGGATGTTGGCTGGAAAAAGAAACTGACCGCTAAGCAGAACTGTATATTATTGAACATGTGATTTTAGTGAAGAATATAAACTCTTGCGACACGTACATTAACTGTGATTGTAAACTATGTCGTTACGTAGTTGTGACTTCTCATGGAAAAAAGAATATTAATTAAATGTTTGAGTCGTCGAATCCTGGTCTTATTCAATGACGTATTCTGAGTTCAGTTATATACTGTTTTATTCAACAATAATGACCAGTGACATTTAATGCATAAACACGCTGCCTCACACTGCTATATGCAAGAGAATAATCAGGTCAGTCAATATTCATATCTTTGATATGAAGCATGTTCAAGTACCAACATATTACACGGGTTACAATTAACAATATAGATACGAGCGTAGTGCATAACGAGATCCCAGAAAAATGAATGAAATGAACCCGGAGGACTTTGACTTCTAATATCAGAATATGCAGGCAACATTTTGGTAATCAGAAGTATATAGAATTTCAACATACTGGGGTCAGTCCTCAACAGAGACAACCTTGACCTTTGACCGTGTCCAACTTCTTGTGATCAAGGCAAGATCACAGACATGTTGTTTTTGTCTTCAGAGTTCTCTGCTCATTATTTTTCTGTAGTCCAGTGGTTCCCAAACTGTTTTCTCTGGGCCACACTTGCAGAATGAAAATTTGCTCGCGCCAAACCTAATTTTTTGGTGCTGAGAAATACTTCTTTCCCCCCCCCCCCCTGTTTCAGTGAGAGGTGTGAACTTGTTATTGTTGGGTAATCTAATTTACATTAGGTCTTATTTGAGACATAAAAAATCTCATCTCCTTAACAACACAAAGACGCTGTTCTCTCTTCTGGTCTTTGATATTTGCCAGAGCTGAAAATCTCGGCTCACAACAATATGTCGTGGAGAACTGTTTCTATTTGATATAATATAAATTAGCGGTATATTACTGAATAAAATCTGAAAAATTCTGGAAAATTCTATGGGTTTCTATACATATATTTCCCATAATATCACATGTAACAAAATAAATAAAATAAATAAGAGAACAACCTTCATATTCATTTGTTGGCATATGAATGTTTTAAAGATCTCTCTACATCCTTGATTGTATTTGAATCTTCCGACCACAACAGCCATGCTCTCGCGCCACACCAGTATGGCGTGTTACCCCTTTTTGGAACCACTGCTGTAGTCGTTCTTTGTGGAGTATCGAGCCACCACTGTAGCTGATTCCACTATAAGAATCTCTAACACAGCGTTCATGTACTCTTGTAGTCATTACGTGTGGAGCATCGATCCTTTATTAAGATACTCTAACGCTGGGGTCATGTACTCTTGTAGTCGTTACTTTAGGAGCATCGATCCTTTATTAAGATACTCTAACACAGAGGTCATGTACTCCTGTAGTCGTTCCTTGTGGAGCATCGATCCTTTATTAAGATACTCTAACAGAGGGGTCATGTACTCTTGTAGTTTTTCTTTGTGGAGCATCGATCCTTTATTAAGATACTCTAACACAGAGGTCATGTGACTCTTGCAGTAATAGTTCTATAATCATTTATGTTAGATGATGAACTTGGCAGCCCATAGACATTCTTATTTTAGTCGCCTCTTACAACAAGCCAGAGGCACCAGTAGGTCTGGTCATTCGTTATCCCATCAGAGGACACCGCAGTGATCAAAGGGAGGCAAAAACAATTATCGTCGAATTAACGGAATGATCTCCCTGTCAGCGGAGAATTGATTAAAGCGTCAATAATTTATGTTTGCAATTACTTTTTTTTAAGTGACCATTTTGTCGTCCCCTTGAGATATGCCGCTCGGGGAAAATGCATACTACCACGTTAGTTTGGTAATCTATTGACTTGATTGATTGCTTTTCACCTGTTATATACCCTGTTGAACCTTTGGTTATTATTGGAGTATATTGTGTGATCAATTGCCCTTTGGTGCTAGCCTGTTGTTAGTCCTAAAAAGACCACCAGCTGACTGTCTGGATCACTCTCGTCGTTTGTCTATTTATGATATGGTATCACGCAGGGCTGAATTATCCATTACGCCAAGTAGGCTGAAACCTAGGGCTGGATTATCCATTACGCTAAGTAGGCTGAAACCTAGGGCTGGATTATCCATTACGCTAAGTAGGCTGAAGCCTAGGGCTGGATTATCCATTACGCTAAGTAGGCTGAAGCCTAGGGCTGGATTATCCATTACGCTAAGTAGGCTGAAGCCTAGGGGCCCGCAGCTCTTGGTGGTCCGTGGATACGTTAAGAAAATATTTTAATGCAAAGATTTATGTACCAAAAGAAAATATTTTAATGCAAAGATTTATGTACCAAAAGAAAATATTTTAATGCAAAGATTTATGTACCTAAAGAAAATGTATGCACTTTACAATGGCATTCACAACGTTCTAAACAGACAGTAAAAACAAAAATAGCTTAAAAGACATAATTCACCCCTATAAAATCATAACGGCGCTTGAACTATTTGCTATTCCATAACTTTATTGCGCCTGCGCGCTGCGTCATAAACTTAGTAGTGATCATTAGTATTGATAGCTATTTTAAATCCTGGCAGTTTGTGCCGTGTATACTGATAGGCCTAAAAATTAATACAATAGATAATAATGAACAACCACCAATGTGGGTACCAGAAACTTAAGGAAAAGCAACAAAGTCTTCACAGTGACAGCAGACGTTCTTACAGCTGGGTGGTCGTGTTACAACAACAAACCAGGTTTCTGATACCGGTGAAGTTCAAGTTGGTGAACATGATGATTTTGGGTCTTCTGGACCTGACAGTACTCACAATAGTGACACAGAGAACAGTACAACTGAAGAAATTGATGACAACATTTCTGGACATAAACCAGCTACTGATTCTGTAGGGACGGAGTTCATACTGTCCATTGACTCCATTCCGCCAAGTCAATACATCTAATCTTGTGATTGACAACGATCACTGATTGTGGCCGGACAATATAACAGAGGTTATTCGTGATTTTTGGACAAGAAAGGAAAGTAAAAATTGTAGGAATTCAAACTGACGGAAAACAGAAACGGTAGTTTACAAAATCTGTTTTACCAGCGTCTGCCACATCAATACCCTTTAGCTCCCCAACAAACACATGCCAAGTCTTCATGTCCTGTGCCATCCGCTCAAGTTCTTTCCATGTTTTCCTCATCACTTTCACCTCTGTATCCAGTTCTCTTCTCCATGTGTTTTTTTGGGTCTACCTCTGCCTCTCTTTTCCTGTGGATTCCAGAACAAGAACTGCATTGTAATGCTATCAACAGGTCTCCTCAATGTGTGTCCTATCCATCGCCAGCGTCTTCTTCTCAACTCTTGTTCCACTGGCACTTGTCTGGTTCTTGTCATCAGTTCCACACTTGTGACTTTGTCATTCCATTTCAGTCTTTCTATTCTACGCAAGCACCCATTTATAAAAGTCAGTAGATTTTTGATTGTTGTTTTTGTTGCTCTCCGTGTCTCAGAGCCATACAATAAGGACTGACTTGACATTTGAGTTGAAGATTCTTATTTTCGTGTTGGACTTGATTTCTCTTGTTCTCCATATGTTTCCCAATGCAATGAACGCTCCTCTTGCTTTTTGTATTCTTATTTTGATATCACTGTCTGTCCCTCCAACTTTGTCTAATTTACTACCAAGATTTGTGTACGATTCTACATCTTTTAGTGGTGTTTCTTCAAGTTCAACCTTGTTATCATTTATGGCATTTATTCTCATAATCTTTGTCTTTTCTCTGTGTATTTTCAGGACCACTAGTTATGACCTCTCATCGAAAATTTTCATTTTCTCTTTCATCTGATTATGGTTATGGGACAGAAGAGCTAAATCATCTGCAAAATCCAGATCCTCAAGCTGTTTAGTCAGATTCCACTGGATTCCATTTCTGTTGTGTGATGTCGATGTTTTCATAACCCAATCTATTTGCTAGTAAGAAAAGAAATGGAGACAAGAGGCATCCCTGTCTTACTCCCGTTCTAATCCTAAACGGTTCTGTAAGTTGTCCTTCATGAAGAACTCTGCATGTCATGTCTTCATAGGTCTTCTTTATTAAGTTAATGAACTTCATGGGAACTCCATAATGCCTTATCAATTTCCAAAGTGAGTCTCTGTCTACACTGTCAAATGCCTTTTCATAGTCCACGAATCCGATGTATAGCGGTGAATTCCATTCCAGAACTTGTTCAACTATTATTCTCAATATGGCTATCTGGTCTGTACAGGATCTGTTTTGTAGAAAACCTGCTTGTTCATCTCTCAGTTGCGTGTCTATGGACTCTTTTAATCTCTCAAGGATGATTCTGTTTAACACTTTTCCTGGCACTGATAGTAACATTATTCCTCTATAATTTGTGTACTCTTGTAAATTTTCTTTCTTAGCCAACTTAACCAGATAACCTTCCTTCCATTCTCCTGGTATTTCCTCTCTCTCCCAGACTTTGCCAAGTAGTTTGTATAATATCTCTGTAGAGGTATCTGTCACGTGGTGAGAAGAAAATGAGAAGGTGGTTGTGTTATTTACCAAGTAAAGGTCAAGCCTTTTGTTGTCAGTGTTTTCAACAGATGAGAACTTATTTGCAACAGTTGCTTATTGTGATTGGAAAAAAAATGTAATTCAACGTATCTGAGCTCATGAAAGCAGAAAATCTCATAGAAGGGAAAATGCTACTGCTTGTGTGAATAGAAACAACAAAAGCTGAACGTGCTAATGCAAATGCTGTCCTAGATCGAGTCATTACTACTTTCAAATTCCTAGTTGAGCCTGGTTTAGCTTTCAGAGGGAATGACGAGGTCTTTGGGTCACCAACCAATGGCAACATTTTAGGTACTCTAAAGTTACTGGCCCAGTTTGACCCCTGTTTTACACGCTTTTATTTAACTTCACTTGTATGTCACTTTCAAATCTTGCAATCGATTTTTCAATCATTTCCAGATGAGCAATAGCTCTGAAATTTGGCATAGTTGTGTATTCCCGATGACAATACAATAATCAATCAATTATTTAATAATTTAATACTGTAATCACGACATTATGAGTAATTAAAGTTTTTCGTAAAGAAATGTAAACAAATCAGGGGCTATAATCAAGTTAATTAAAAATTCAAGAGTAAGTGGTGTGCTTTATTTTTTTCTATGCGTAAAACAGGGCAGTACTCAAACAAGTGTCTAGCTAAATCAAGGGAAATAATCCAAATTATAAAATTATGAATCAAGGGACGGGGTTCGATCTCTAGATGGCTTTCAAATTGAAGAAATTGATTGCACCAAATGAACAGGCACAAAGCAATGTAATATTGACGCTCTAAAAGAAATGGATCGCTTAAGAAATTTTAGACCAGATTTACAATAAGTGAAAATATTGTTTATTTTTTAGTATGTCATAATGTTTCTAACACTAAAAAGAAGAAATTTTTTTTTTAAACACATGCTTTTAATGCACTAAAACCCAAAAATAATTTTTCAAGGAGTTCATAGCTTGCAATCAAAAAATGTAACATCAAATTGACAAAAAGCGTGGGGCGCTGATTCTGGATGAAATTAACTTCTGCTTTATACTTCATAAGACACTTATGGATAAAATATATGATAAGCGCTTAAGCGCCCCATGCTTTTTGTCAATTTGAAATTACATTATGTCACGGCGTATTTCTAGGCCGTATTTCTATGTTGTGTGACGGTCGGAAACCGTCCTGATAGTCATGTGATCAGTAGAGTCATGTGATCAGCGGAAGTAACGGAATTCTCAAGTCGGGCGAGAATTTAGTCAGTGGAGATTTGACTGCCATCCATGGCGGACGCAGTTTTCTGGTATGCCAGCTTCGGCTGTCTGTGATATCTAAGAGTGACGCAGTGCCCGCCATTTGAGCCCTATTCCTAACGTTAGCGATTTCTGCTATTAAGGATTCCAGGGAAGTGGCTATTTACTTAGCGTTGAGTTTGGTCCATGCTAAGTTACTGTCGTGCATTTTCATAGTCAGTGCTACTATGTAGGTTTTTCTCGCGTGATGGCGCGATGGTCATGTTAGGATTGTGGTAGCCAGATTATCCGTTCTGAAGATTGATATTAGTACATGCATTCCCTGTTGTGGCACGTACATTGTCGTAATGTTGTATTTTCATCAGGCCATGTGTGGTCATGTGTTTAATTGAATAACGGGATATAAGCTATTTCATGAGCGTTAGTCATATGTCACCCACTGTTGTTGTGTCATGCCTCTGGCAATCCGAGCCTATTTGTAGTTCTTGACATAAATTATTTATGACAACAGTGGTATAGCCTTAGTGGTGAAGGGGAAGGTAGCTAGCACATTATTCCTCCCTCAACCTTAGCTAGTATATAAAGGCTTGTGTGATAATTATTTTACCGCAAGCTATAAACTCACTGACAAAATTCTTTTGGGTTTTTAAAAGCGTGTGTTAAAATGTTTTGTTATTAGCTTCGTATATTGGGAAACATAGCACCAAAGGAAAAGATTCTGGTTCTTACATTTCATCCACCACTTGTGACCAGCTCATAAATATTATTGGGTAAAATGTCCTGAAGGCAATTATTGAATAAGTTAAGTACGCTAGGTATTATTCTCTTTCTGTGGATTCTTTTTCGTACACTCTCAGACGTCCACTTGGATGTTCTCTAAGAAAGCAGTAGTCAGTTTGAGGTAGTGGATTCTACACCAGACATTAACCACGTAGATAAGTTGTGCTGCATATTTCGTTATGATCTGGGAAGTTATCAAGTTGAGAGATTTGTACAGTTCAGCAAGATGAAGGGACAAATCGCTGCAGACCTTGCACAAATTATGTCTGCCTTTGTGGAAAATCACGGCATAGATATAGCCAATTGTAGATGACAGTCATACGAATACGTCAAACATGAGCGGGAAATATACAGGTTTACAAGCCAGAATTCGCGAGAAACATCCCATTGCTGAATACATACCATACTTTGACTGAATTTGGTGGGCCATTTTGCTGCAGACAATATCTATGCAGCTAGTGAGCTCTTTGAATTAGCTGAGAACATCTATTGTTTCTTTAGTGCATCAGCACACAGATGGGCACTTCTACTTGATACTCTTGGTGGTTTACCTGTTTTGAAGTGACTCAAAGACACGTGCTGGTCTGCACGTGACACGTGCTGGTCTGCTCATGCTGATGCCATAAAAGCACTTGACTCTGGCTATGAAAGGATAAAGGAAACATTGGACAAGTTTGCTGAAGATCCTGAAGAGAAAACCAAAGCGTGGTAGGAAGGAAAAGGTCTCCTGTTGACGTTAAGTAGTCTGTGTCGTGTGGTGAGTATTGGGGCAACTACGACAGTAGTTTTTGCCAGGAATAGCCTATGAGACATTAGGTAGAAGTTCTCTAGAAATTGGCTCGTTAAGAAAGAATAAAGACCTATTCTAGATAGGGACAAGAAGAAGGGAATGCCAATGCTTTCCACGGGGACAGTGTTTTCTAGTTAATTATGGAAAAAGTTCTTTTTCCCCACCACCTTAGCTTCTGCCCTTAGATCTCGTAACAGAAAAAGCCCCCAACCTCATCTGAGTGTAGAAATGTTCCTATATGTAAATATTTAACACCGACAGCACGAGTGATCCATTAACAAACTAGATAATGATCAAACGGTTATTATCCGGAAAGCCCCGTGAAGTGGCGCGGGTTTAGTACCAATTTTACGGCTCGCCAGTTCAAGTGGCGCGCGACGGTAACGATAGCTAAACTAGCGCGTAAAAACGCGGTTTTAGCTGCCGTATAGTAAGAGTTAATTAAATATCTACACATATAGGGTTAATAATGATTAGAACGTGATGATGGTAAAAGACGATTAACACAAAACACACAGATGAGATATTAATTTTATAGTTAATTAAGTAGTAGTTAATTACGAATGAGCTTGTGTAAAGCGAATAGATGATGATGTGATATGATATGTGTTACCAAAATGGTGAGTAATCTACACAGTCCATGTGTCTCTAAATGCTTCACCTGGATAGGATGATTCACATGTATGCATAGAATGTCCCAAGTTGTTATGTGTTATGTCGAGTGGGGTATCTCTAAGTCGAGGACGTTCTGGTGAAAACTGTTGTCGTACTGAGAACGTTGACGATATATATATATATATCATGGACTGTTATTGGCTTTGGTTTTGTCGTGGTAGTCATTCATGTATTTGTTTTGGTGGAAACAATGATTACTGGCTTTTTTGCTTTCTTATCCCTCCATCCAATACAAAGCAAAGATGAATCTTTAGTTTGCCAGCATTTCCGTTCCATGTGTGGTATGGAAAGTGCTTTTATTTCTAATGGAAAGCCAATTCGGTTTGACTGGAGGGTGCCAGTATAGTATTGCTTTTGCTGAAGCAAATAGTCAATGAGTGCTCTTGTTGTGTAGAACCTGTCTGCAAATATATGATAACCAGTTCCAATTTGCTGTAATAGAGTTCCTAAGACTTTTATTGCCATCCCACTATTGGTGTCTGTGCTTGGATCGTATGAGGTATCCGCTCCATAATAAGTAAGCAGGGATAAAACATACCCAGTGGTACTGTCAACAAGACCAAAACTCTTTATATGATACTTACTAGGCTTAGTTGCATTAAATTGCTTGTATTTCCACCTCCCTTTAAATCCTACAATCATTTCATCAACCGAAACATTTTCAAAGGGCGTAAAGGCATTATTGAAATTTTCAATCAGAGAGTTGATGAATGGCTCCACTTTACTTTTCCCCTCAGCATCAGGCTCTCCCCCATGCAACATTGTTTGATAGATAGACAAAAATCTATCTCTTTCAAAGTTTTTGTGATAAAATGGTGCATAAAGGCAATCAGTTTCTGATGAATAATAGTCTCTAATAGAAGGTCTGGGATCAATGCCCATTGCATTTATTGTAGCCATAAATTTTAACAACTCATAGTTTGATAGTGCTGTCCAGCTGGAAAATCTTGATCTTTTTAGGGATGGATTATTTTTAAGAACTTTAAGTTTTGCATACTCATTTACAGAATGTACTATTGAATTTGCAATGTCATCAGTAAACAATGTCCTATAGCAGTCAAAAGGAGTTGATGCCTCACTAAGACCTAAGTCATCGTGTACTCCTGGTTTGCGACCATATTTGGGAAGAAATATGAATGCGTTTTGGGTCTCTGTAATACTGATGTTTGATACTGAAATCCACTCATTACCAATTGCCCCTTGTTGCTCCTCGGTACTAATGCTTTTCCCCCTTTTTGTCGATGTTTGGTCAAAACTTTTTGTCGTTTTGTAGCACTAGGGCCTGGCTGTGACCACGCCCCCTCGTCACTAGAACTAGCTTCTTCATTAACGTCAAATTCGAAATCATCTTCACTAAACTCATCAAACATACACAGCTCCCTAGCCTTTTCTACAGATAAAAAAGACCTACGTTTTGATAAACATGATGTGGTTGGTTCGTTAGACATTGTCTGTATAAACAACAATAATCAACTGATCGAAAGCTGACAGATGTAACGTTTTTTCACAGTGAAATTAGCTAGAACAAGCGTGTTTCCGAATCACAACTCAAAGATAGCGCTCTTCTGAATAATAAAAAGAGTAACTTCCGTTATGTTAAAATACCAAATTACGAAAATACGGAACAAATTTCACGGAACACAAAAGTGACGATAGCAACGTCGACTTGGCTTCTAGGGGGTTTGCGGATGTACGCTACCAACGTCCTTTCGGCCTCTAAGAGCAACCAACTGCTCTGGAGAACGGTTATTTTCTGTAATCATAAGTTTTAAAAACTATCTACGATCCACCATGAAGGGTGATAAACTGAACAATTTGGCATTGACGCGCACAGAATCTTCTATTCTTAGAAAAACTGATTTCTTGCCAGTAATTGCAGAAATTGTTGAAAAAAAAAAAAAAACAAGAAATGTTTTTCAATAAAATGTGTTTGTTTTGTTTTCTTTAATAATATTAAAAATAATACTAATAATCATTAATAAAAATAATTACTAATAAAAGAGGTAAGTAATGCTAACAAACGAACATATCAGTCAATTAATAATACTAGTATGTACTATCACCATGCTAAGGGGTTTGAAAATAAATTATAATTATTGTCTATTAGGTGGAAGGTGGGGAGGGGGGGGAGGAGGGGGCTCAAACATTAAAAAGAGGCCCCTCTTGGCTTAAGCCGGCCCTGGTGGCATGTTCAACACTGTATTTTATATCTTGTGTGGCTAATCTATGGACTCTAGTTTCTTCTGCACGAAATATCGCAGTATAGTTTGTTCCACGACTGTCTGATTGAACAAATATAAATGTTTTGTTTTTAAAACTTTGCGCGCCGGGCGATAGCGACATTTTATAATCCTATTGCTTTATCCTATCATTTTAGTAGCTGTACTATTCAACACTGTCAATAAATGTTCAAGTTGTAAATAACATTAATTCAAATCAATTTACAACCTTTATTTAAATTAAATCTACCCAGCCTACCTTAGAAAAATTACGTAAATCCCATATTGGCTTAAGCCGGTTATTTGACAGAAATTTATTATGTTTACCTTATCTCATCTCATCTCATAATCGGAACCTCTTCCTACCCCGTGAAACGAGGTGTAGAGGGGACCCAAGTGCACAAGGCCCATGGGCAGGACATGTAATCGAAGTGACTTGGCAAACAGGTGATTAGCCCATTGTGCCCATGTTTACCTTATGATGTTTTAAAAGGGAAAGATGAGTTTCAAGAAAGATAAGTTAAGCCTAATTACATTTTTGTTTTTTTTAAGAACGGTTGGATTAAAAATCAATTTTAGTTTTAAATACGGATGAAAACTACTCTTGCACATACCATAATTTCATTAGCATCTTGTAGAGTAGACATTTGTGATAGGACTTGTAGAGTAGACATTTGTGATAAGACTTGTAGAGTAGACATTTGTGATAAGACTTGTAGAGTAGACATTTGTGATAAGACTTGTAGAGTAGACATTTGTGATAAGACTTGTAGAGTAGACATTTGGGACCCAAGACGCATCAAAAGTGAGGAATCCAGTAAGCGACCCATAGCTTGACTGCCTGCGTCAGGGTCAGCGAACCAGAGCTGAACAAGACCCTACTCCACCTCCACGTGGTGGTCCTGGAAACAGGCTGCATCACTGCAGTCTGGCTGAGGAGTAGGGATCGAAGAGGGAAGGCAAACTCGGTCCCCAAAAATGCCGTGCACAAGTCGGACGTGTCGGCCGAAAGGCGCAAATACCACAGCGTCGCTGTAAACGGACACAACGCAACCAACGTCCTTTTCAGGATGAACGAGGAAGAACAAGGAAGACAAGTAGACATTTGTGATAAGACTTGTAGAGTAGACATTTGTGATAAGACTTTTAGGTCTACTTGGATAAGGTAGAGTCAAAAACAAAATCAAGTGGGAAATTAAAAACAAGACAAAGTAAACTTACTTCTACCAATACTAGTAACTTGTATTAGACCTGACCAACTAAACTTACTACTACCAAGACAACTAACTTGTATTAGACCTGATATCCTTTGTGGGGAGGGGGGACCACACAAAGATAGTAGGCTAAATAAGTTGGCCAAAATAAACAGATCCACACAAAAATCTTTCTCCAATCAAAATAGCATTGACAATTTTTATTGGATTATTATATTTACAACTTACTGATCATGTCAACGTACCGTGAGCTATATATAGATCGATTTTTGTGCAGGGGTTCCCTAAGACCTGAAAATTATTTCAAGAGTTCCTTCAGAATAAAAAGGTCTAGGAAGGCTGGTCTAAATATAATAGAAGTTGCTGCTAACACGGGGAGCTAACTGTGCGAGCTTGTTGATTAATTAATACAATTTTTTTAACTCCCCTTTATCTGAACGATGTATTTTTGATTGCTACTCTACACCATTTCCCGAGGATTAATGCTTCCTCCTGCAATCGTCTTAAGTGGTGGTCGCCTTTTTGTGCACAGGTGTGGCGGCATTATCTCCCCTGCTCTGCAGGAGTGGTCCACTAGTGGTCAAACTCCGAGTCAGTAAAAGGATGAGGGTTTTAAAAGGAATCTACCTCCGCTCAAGATTACTCTTGGCAGACATGTAAATATAAGAATGAGCCTCACTGGAATATTACACGTACATCATACGTATATCACACGTACATCATACGTATATCACACGTACATCATACGTATATCACACGTACATCATACGTATATCACACGTACATCATACGTATATCACACGTACATCATACGTATATCAACTAAGATTATCTAAGCCGCTATGAACTTATTATTCTCTGCCCCTTCTGTGAGGACAATTATTTACTCATATATTCTGAGCCACCAGCTGTATGTGATTCAGCAGAATATTAATTTACTAGCTCTGTATTGTTATGTATTTTTTTTTTTAATCTGAGTCATACGGATGCAAATTTTCTCAATAATGGTCAAATTAACTATAGATTTATAGTTACACATAACAAGTTTAATAATCAATTATTGGTTAAAGAAATAAAAATAAAAATAATTATTTTAACAATGAAAATAGTCAATTAATTTTGATCATCAGGGGACGATTTGAGTACAAATTTTACAGAGTTTATATACTGTGCCAGTTCTTTTGGACTTATCTGACAATGATTCGTCGGTGATCTCGCGTTCAGTCACTGCTGGTTCTCAGAGGTGTTTTGTACTGTGTCTTCTCTTCAGTGTTCATATACTGTGACAGCAGCACGTCCCTTGTAGCAAGGCCGGGGTAACTACTTAGATTGTCCAGGATAGTGTCTTCAAGACCCTTCTGATGTAAGCGTCTAGCCTAGATTGCTGGCAACTTGCACCACAAACTAAGAGGAAACAAATGTCTCTTTTCTAAGTATCGGGTCTTCTGAAAAGAACATCAGGCGACCTCCGCTTCTATCCACCCTTTCATCTTCCTCTGAATTTTGCCCCTCCCTGTGCATTAAATTTGGACTTACTGAGTCGAATGAGTGCTTTTGGACAGCGGAAGACAATATAAATATTCTATACATGTAGGCACATACATCTTAGTAAAATGTTAGTATAATAAATATGTATACCATGATATCATCATCCATTCCCTGCTCTCTATAGAATCTGGGGCCATCTCTGCTGTTGGTTCCATGTGAGAAAACCCGCACGAAGCAGTAACCAGCTCTTGCTGTGGTGGTCCATGTGTCAAATTATTTGAAATGATGAGGTTGCCAGTCCCATGTGCAACTGTACATCCACAAATCATGTAAATATGTCAGCTTAAAAATATAAAATGATAAAATTTACATCAACTTACCTCGATAATCGGGTGAATTATAGACTTGACGCACAGGAAAGGTCCGAATACTGTCGGGCAGCTGTTTTAAGATGCCGTCTCTCAGGCAGTTAGGGTTACTGCGTTATTTATAATCCCCACTATTCACACTGTAGGCATGCTCCGAGGACTAGTGACTTCCAGTACTATAGTTGAGGTGTTATCCTTTCTAATTTTAGATGATCCTCTAGTACTCTGTCTTGTCCTATACTGGAATCCTGATTCTATTCGTTATCCTGGCTGTCTGAGATTTCTACTTGACGAAGATGGAAATGCAGTGCGTAAGTCGTAAAATGTTCTTGGTTATTCGCGAAATTTTTGCTCACACGCACATGTTTCTCCTTTGGAGAAAGATCCAAACAGAGGCAGTTTAGTTCGGCATTCCAATACTAAACCTACCGCGAGTAAGCGGCTACTTTTGGTAGAGATTTCCCCTACCCTCATACTGAACATTACTATATGACAACATAAAATATTCCCCTTTCATGTTATTGCCAAACTCGTCTAACCAGAATCCATGACCATATAAGGTCTTGCCACTTCCGTGTTACTTGTCATGTTTACCAAATCACTTCATCATCGTTCTATCCTAGATTATCACTGATAATTTCTTCCAAGATGTTTCTTTCTTGTAGTTTTTTTTATAACAACAACGGGATCTGACGGAAGTGATATATCATTTCTCGTATTTCTATCCTTTCCATCTGGTCATGGCTGCTGCTGATGATAATGATGATGATATAATCCTTTTAGCTATAAGCAGGTAGCTCTTGACAACCCATTTCCTCTCTGACAAAGATACAAGTCTTTCTCAGTTGTTTTGATGATGTGTAGAGTGTATTGTGGATGGCTGGGTGCGATGGGAGTAGCTGGTGTCGCAGGTCAGTTAGTCTTGGGCACTGTAACAGTAGGTGTTCAACTGATCCCTCATGGTGGTGGCAGTGCCTACAGTTTGGTTCACGTAGTGGGTCTATTCTATTTAAATGTTTATTGACGGGGGCATGGCCTGTTCTCAGCTGGAAGAGACTCTGATCTCTTCTTTTCAATTCTTTAACTGGAACTTGAGGGTTTGGCTTCGCTTGATGTTTGAAGAAAGGACGCCCTGTCTGGGAGGTAGCCCACTGGTTTAGCCATTCTTGTCTATAATGGTTTCTCAGGATCTGTTGGCAGGTTTGCAGTGTGCTACTTGATGGGAACTGGGAGTACTTTCATTTGTACATGAGCATTGTGTAAATGTTAGTCATTGTCACATAGGTTTTATGATTATTAAATTGCCTATATCTTCTTCTTTTTCTGTCACCCGTATCCTCTATTTTTATTATCACTCTTTACCTTTTTCAGTTTGTTTCGACAATTTGGTAAAATTATTACATATTATTATACATATTATCTAGTATTTCGTGAAGTGTTTAAAGTGTTAAATCGCTTATTTTATTTCATTAGTTAGATTTGGTGCAGAGCGCTTAATACATAAGTCTGTATTATTTTCTAGTGACGTGTTTCAGTGGAAAGCAGAATAAACTATAATTTCTAGCTTAAACAACAATGTAGCTATAATGAATTTAATTTTACTACTAAATAATCAGACGAGAGTAAATTTTCTAAAACTAACTTATAAATGCTAGATGCCTCATGAGTGTTGACGGAATCCGTAGGTATTCCTAATTCATGATGACTGATTGTTATATATAACTTATTTCACGGGGAGTTTTAAATGATAAGTCAAGCTATACGCTTGCAGTTTAAAAATGTAAGTTATATTGAGTACATAATATGTAAAATATTTCATATGTATTTTCTTTATTCAGTGAATACTGTGGTACCCAAACTTTGCCAGCGTTCTAGTACGTGAACATTATCTGTGAAGAACTTAAGCACTTTCATTACATGAACTGTAACAGTTAAATGAAGTAAAAGGCCTATCGCGCCAGAATTAATTCTTCCAGAATAACACTTAAGTACAGATCAGCCGCTGTGGCAAGCAAAATATCAGTAACATCCGACAGAGTTTTGACTAGTAGTGTGGTGACCAAATATAGTCATATACTGAGATAAGGCACCCGACCTGACATTCCTCATTTCTAGAAACCTACGCTAGTGACACTGAGCTCCGCTAACTTTCGTGCCTGGACAAATTTTATGTGACTTAAACAGACATCCGAAAAATAAGAACACCCAAGGAATCGTTCCCCGAGACAGAGAATTCAGTACGTCTTGTTGGAACTGGGGATTTCTTGGTCTAGACTGCATTTACGGGTCTGTGTGAAGGTCCTAAAACAAATTATGTTCCCAGAGGCAGCGATCAAAGCTGTAAGTATAAATGTGCGCACGTGGCCACGGCTGAATGAATAGAGTGAACGCAGGTCTGAGTGTTATTTTGCCGTTGTATTTTTGGCACCTATTTGCTGTCATAACTTTCTTCGTGCAAGTTTGTTTTGCTAACAATATTTTCCCTTAAACTAGATTATAGTATCAGGTCTGTTCATAACTTAAACGGGGAAAACTCTTAGACTCAATCATATGTATCTGAGACTCTTTGTACTATCATCTTTCTCCTAACGGGACTGTGGACTATCCATCGAGGGAAAATCATAACTGTGGGTCTACCAGTTCTTGTAGCATTCCTTGATTTGTTTTTGACTTTGTGTATATGCCTTTTTTGATGTAATTTTACATGTTGTGACGTAAGTTTACAAATGATAAATAAACTTAACAATAAATTAATCAGCATGTTAGTCAGCTCGTTCTAAATATCTATATAAGCATTTGTTATAGTTTACCACGTCTGTGTGTCTACCTGTCGTCACTTGAATGTGCGTGCACGTGAGTGGATATAGATATATTTAATGTATATGTGTTAGACTGTCTGACTACTCTAGATCGGTCGTAGAAGATAGGTGAGAGAGAGAGAGAGAGAAGATTTCTCGCTCTCAGAGACAGCCTCTATCACAATTCCACCACCTCACTCGTGGAAATCTATTTTGTATTTCTATCTCACACTGTGACTATCACTCATTCCAACCTATTCAGAAGGGACCAACCCAAGTCTTAATTCTCCTATCAAAAATCTACGACAGTCATTCATGGCAGAAATAAGATGACTCTCTCAAACGTGTTCTTCTTTTCTCACTTTTCAAGTCCCTAATGATGATTGATGTTCTTCCTGTTCTGTGTCACCAGCTCAAGGTCTGTCCATGTAGTTTTCATTGCTTTAACTCAAGTTCTCTTTTCCATGTGTTCTTTGGTCTTTCTCTTACTGTCTTACCGTGGGATTCTCGAACAAGGATTGCCTCGTTGTGCTATCAACAGGTTTTCTATTTGTTTATCCTATTTATCGCCAGCTTCATCATCTCATCTGTTGTTCCACTTATTCTTGTCATCTCTAGTTCCGCTGATTCTTGTCTGGTTCTTGTCATCTCTTCTTATACTGATTCTTGTCTAGTTCTTGTCATCTCTTGTTCCACTGATTCTTGTCTGGTTCTTGTCATCTGTTGTTCCACTGATTTTTGACTGGTTCTTGTCATCTCTTGTTCAACTGATTCTTGTGTGGTTCTTGTCATTTCTTGTTCCACTGATTCTTGTCTGGTTCTTGCCATCTGTTGTTACACTGATTCTTGTACAACCATGGTTCTTAACACCTATAACATCTTTTTGAATATTACACACAGAGGAGCCGCACTGACGATACACATGAACTTTTTTCTCCTCACCTCTGCTTCTTGTGTGAGCCTCTCTTCGCCCAATCTGAGGTGGCGCCGTAAATAGCATCGCCACTTAGTGCGATCGGCAGCTTCATCCTCCCATGTTGCTGGATCCATGTCCAGTGCCCTCATATCTCTCTTGCACACATCTTTGAACCTCAGCTGTGGTCGCCCAACTGTTCTCTTGCCATCTGCTAATTGTCCGTAGAAGATATCTTTTGGGATGCGACCATCTTCCATGCGGCGAACATGGCCAAGCCAGCGAAGTCTGCGCTGTCTAAGAAGCGTATACATACTTTGAAGGCCAGCACGTGACAACACCTCGACATTTGTCCCTTTATCTTTCCACGAGATGCCGAGGATGCGGCGTAGACACCGCAAATGGAAGGTATTGAGCCTTCTTTCTTGCTTAGCATAGGTCGTCCAGGTCTCGCTGCCATATAGGAGTGTGCTGGTGACGCAGGCATTATATACCGCAGCTTTTGGTCTTCATTGTGAGTTTAGAGTTTCCCCAAACACGCGATGTGAGGCGGGCAAAGGTAGCTGCAGCTTTGCCAATGCGGCTGTCGATTTCTGTATCCAGTGAGAGTTTGTCATTGATGGTAGACCCTAGGTATGTGAAGTGGTGCACCACTGCCAATTCATAGTTATCGATAGTGATAACTGGTGCAGCACCCACATCCTGACTCAGCACATTCGTTTTCTTTAGACTTATTGTGAGGCCAAAGTCCTTGCATGCTTTAGTGAAGCGATTCATCAAGCTCTGAAGCTCCTGTTGGCTTTGAGTGACGACTGCAGCATCATCAGCGAACAACAAGTCTCTTATAGTGACCCTTTTGATTTTTGTTTTTGCCTTCAGCCTTGAAAGATTAAACAGACGGCCATCTGACCTAGTGTGAAGGCATATTCCTTCAGTTGCATCTCTGAATGCATGTTTCAAGAGTAAGGCAAAGAAGATTCCGAAGAGGGTCGGAGCCAGAACACAGCCTTGTTTAACGCCACTTCGTATATCAAAGGGCTGTGACGTGCTTCCAGCATATTGGACTGTTCCCTTCATGCCGTCATGGAATGACTTTATCATTTCCAGCATTTTAGAAGGGCAGCCTATTTTCAGGAGGATTTTAAAGAGTCCATCCCTACTAACCAGGTCGAATGCTTTTGTGAGGTCTATAAAGGCGATATATAATGGTCTTTTCTGCTCTCTTGATTTTTCCTGAAGCTGGCGGAGAGAGAAGATCATGTCTGTTGTTGATCTGCCAGCTCGGAATCCACACTGTGACTCTGGATATATGCGCTCAGCTAACTTGTGTAGTCGTATTAAGATGACTTTGGCAAAAACCTTACCAACAATACTAAGAAGAGAGATGCCTCTGATGCCTCTGTAGTTATTGCAATCACTTCTGTCTCCTTTATTTTTATACAGTGTTACAATCTTGGCATCTCGCATGTCTTGAGGAATAGTTGTCTCTTCCCAGCACTGGCACAGCATCCTATGCAGGGGATGTAATAGCGTGCTCTTACAGCATTTGATTAAATCAGGAGGAATCCCATCACTGCCTGGTGCTTTGCCAGAGGCCAAGCTATCAATGGCCTTGCTGAGTTCCTCTAATGTTGGTTCGGCATCCAGCTCCTCCATAGTTGGCAGACTGTTGACACCATCAAGGGCTGCAGGTGTAACGGTATTGTCTCTGGCGTAAAGCTCAGAGTAGTGTTCGACCCACCTCTCCATCTGCTTACCCTTATCGGTTAGCTTCTCTCCGCTGATGAAGCTGGAGTGTCCTCTCCAGGGCGCGAGCTTGGGCACAGTTATATGGAGATCAAGCTGTTGCCCATGCAGCATGTTCCCCCTCTCCACACAGCCGGTAGATCCAAAGGAACGACAGTAGCCGATACAGTTTGGTACCAGCCATGTCGCAGGAGTTGCCAGAATAATGTCGAATCGACATTAGACTGCCTTAGGGACTCCGACTCCGGATTTATCCTCAGGGTTTACTCCCGAAGCCAATTCCATAAATGGATATTCCCGCAAGGCAGCGGTGGTTTGAATTCAGAGTTCCTTCTCTTAGATAAGCTACCAACCAAGGATCACGAGCCCTATCTGCCCGAAGCTGCTGGTTTTAAGGCGCCAGTCGCTCGCCTTTGCCCCTTCTCCCATCAGTGGAAACAGTTCCGCCGGGCTCAAATTGAGCCACACGTGAAGGCCGGGAGCTGGACTTGGTTGTCAGAGGCTGTTTGAGGCGCGTGCCATAGAAGTATTTTATCTGCAGTGAGAGCTTATCCTCACTACAACTCCCGGCAATAACAACCTTTGGAACCCTACTACTGACAAAACGCAATACATAATTGCAATCAGCTTATCAGAAATACAATCCAGGAGGAAATCACTAGCATGCACAATATCAAACTAGCAACAAATCACTACTCCTGATCTCATGAAAATAACGGCAAGAAGTAATGAACAACAGTGGCATCCATATAACTTTCCCCAGCAAAAGCTGCTGACAACGGCCATCAACGACTTCTCAGTCGAGCGGACATATCTAGACTCCCTTTGCCGCCAAACCGTTTCTTCCGGTTTCCCTTCTAGCCAAAATCGGCTGGACAGGTATTCAAAGATGAATACCAGTGTTGTCACACTACAGTGTAACCACTATAAAATTTAGTGAATAATTATGCTGTGACATCCCCCCCCCCCCCCCCCCCCCCCCCCCCCCCCCCCCCCCCCCCCCCCCACCCCACCCCCCCCCCCATCCCTTAAGAAAGAAAACGCAGTTTTCTTCAATCGGAGGAGTACGCCCATTCCCCTCTGGGTAAGGGCGACCGAAATGGCAATATAGCACCTCCACATGCAGATAAGGAATGCCAGAGTTGCTCAATATTATTGACATACATGCCTTCTCACTCACCACATTCGATACAAGAAAACATGTACAAATCCATACCAGGTATTGACAGTCATGAAAAATAACAACGACTGACTAATCCTGGAGTAACTTACACATAAAGCATGTTACACAAAATTATGTATAAATAATTGTCACCAAGCAGCAACACGTCATCGTATAAATAATCATCTCTCATAATCTGATTGTAGATATACGATAATATGATCTATATACATATCGACTACAACTTCGTGAATATCGCCTGTATGGCAACATAAACAATACATTGTATACCAAAATATATATCCACGACATACGAATTTAAATAGGCATTGCAAAGCACTACGTAATTTCTACAATTTAATAAAATTTAATGGTATAACCAAGCATTGCAAGAAATCTCCCAATCTCTACCAATTTACAAAATTCTCTTATTTATAACAAAATAGAACTGGGGGCGCGGGTCAGAGCCTCTCAGGTTCGGTTCGCTTCAACCGAAACATCTTACTAAACACGAACCGGAAATCTAACCCTCGCTAATGCTGTACTATAAGCAGGTGGTTTTGGAGCAAAGACATATGCTTCTGCCTGACTGCCTTACGCGCACCCCAACTATTCGTAAAAGTTACCCGTGCCATTTTGGCATTGTCGCGTAACGACAATACTTCTACAAACTTAACCGGCGCGACCTCATCAAACACTCGTCTGAGTGTGCGCCAACTAGCACTCAGTGGCACGTTACGCACCAAAACTGTGCGATCACTAACTTTCGGACATTCGTATACGTCCCTACTGCTTCTACTCATGTCATTTGGCACTCGTCGCGACCTGCGTCTCCGATGTACCTTTTGGTCGTCCCTTTTTGGAGTTTGGTGCTGCTGAGCCTCTGCTACAGCCACACCCATGACACTATGCACCCCGCGTACATTGCCGATGATCAAATCGGCAATAGGGTCCTCCAGGACAAACGCGTAGACTCTACCTTTAATGAACGGGGTGTCCACATTAATGCACGCCTGGGGGTAAGTCTCGAATTTGCCCCCGAACGTGGTGCACTTTACCGTTCTTCCTGTCAGGCATGAGGCGTCAATACACGACCGACGAACACCAATTGTGGTGCATCCGGTGTCCCTTACACCCGGACTGGTCTATTCCCCACCTTTCCTTCGTGAAGAACCACATTCCCAGTCTCATGCACTGCCGACAGACATGGTGCCGCATGCCCACATTGAAGCACCAACCTCTCGTTCGTATGAAATAGAGGGCGACACCCTGCACAGTCCTCGCTGTTGATTGTGTCCAACACAACCGCGGAATTTGCATGCTCCATCGGGGTAGTGCAGCTATCAGCACTATGACCCTTACCACCGCAATTGGTACACACGCGCTCTTTCTTCTCATCGCGTGTACTTTTATTGGACCTCTTCGAAGACGAAGACCCCGCATCAGAGTCAGAAGACCGACTCTCTGAGGAACCACTCCTCTGCTTATGATGTTTGTTTTTGTACCAAAATCGGTCGTCGTCTCGAGAGTCCTCGAAATGTACCTGTTTATGAGTTTGGTACTCCCTTCTGTCACCATAACTATTATGTTGTCCCCTCGGCCGACTGTTTCTATAAGAACGAGAGTTCCCATAACTGCCTCTATGTGGTTGAGAGGGGCTGGAAGGCTTCTCATACCTCTGCTCTTGACCCCTGTCTGACTGATTTCGCCAAGGATAGCGTTGGACTTTACCAACACTGGCAACTACATCTTCTGTCAGACCCGACTTCTGAATGGGTTTGCCCGGATGGGCCAGGACATAATGGTGACCCAGTTGGGCCATGGACTCAATGTCCTTTGGTTGACGTTCTTGGAAGAACGCAACCAGCTCACTAGAGCACGAAGACAACACTTTGTCTCGTGATATTAAGTCCCACAAGGCATTAAAGTCCTTTGTTATCCCCTCCATTTCGATCCACCTATTCAGCAGAAGTTTGATCTTTGAGATAAAATCCTCAAAGTCCTGGTCTGAACTAGGCATCGCGTTTTTAAAACGCGTCCGGTATCCGTCAGCAGTCAGACGGAACCTCCTTAGCAATCTCTCTTTCACTTTATCATAATCAGCTCTTTCCTGTACGGGGAGGCTATAAAAAGTCTCCATCGCGGGCCCCACTAACAGTGTTGATAAAAGAGATGGCCACTGCTCCCTATCAGCCTTATAGGCCACACAATCGGCCTCAAATCTTTCCAAGAAGAAATCTAAACTGTCTATTTTCTCATTAAAATTTGGTAGCCGCAGCCTTAAAGGATGATGGGCCCAACCAGAAGTTGAGTTCTGACCACTCGTACCCACTTCTAACTTCTTTAATTGTATCTCCTTCTCCATCATTTTCTCTTCCAGAGCTATTCTCATTCTCTCCTTCTCCAACTGTTAACTCTCTATCTTCCTTCATCTTCTTTTCTTATAATTCAAATTCTCTCTGTTTCCACTCACTTTCTTCTTTCATCTTCCTTTCTTGCAACTCCTTATCTTCTTTCATCTTCCTTTCTTGCAACTCCTTATCTTCTTTCATCTTCCTTTCTTGCAACTCCTTATCTTCTTTCATCTTCCTTTCTTGCAAAGTTTTTTGATTTTCAACTGAATTGAATTCTGCCTTGGCAAATTCCACCAATTCTTTTCCTGTGTACCCGGCTTGCGTGCCAATCCGCATGAAAGTGTCCATATCCATGTTGTACACTAGTAGTTCTCACTATTAACTTTAGTATAAATCTTTGTAATATAATTACTCAACTGTATATATTGCACTTAAGTCAGCAGATACATTTCTGCTTACAATAATATTCAGTAATAATAATGGTAAATAATGATATCACTTCATCAATTTACACACACATATATATATATGCATGAAAGTAAATATCACCTCGTAGTTTATTATGTAAATATGATTCACGTTTACATTATGGTCCCACTAAAGACTCACTTAGCCTCTTGGCTATGTTCTCACCACTTGTGAAAATCAGGTCTTTCTGGCCCCTTATTCTCTACTATATCCTTACTCAAACTTACAGTAGTCTATAGTTGTACTTTGACACCGATATAACAACTTATAATAGTCAATAGTTGTATAATAACAACTTTATGATGCTTTATGGTGCTATGACACCACTATATCAACTTAGTCACCACTTAGACTTTACTTCACAGTCTTTACTGGCACCCACACTGGTGCTATATTCAATAACACTTCACTTATTACTCAACTCTGTAATCTCTGCTAAGCAAGCACTACCTATGGCAAATGAACACAAATGTAAACTACACAAATGAAAGCAACATACACATCACACCACGAAAACAAAATTCCAGTCACGAGGAAATAGATGATAGAATACAAAGAGAAGAGATAGCTTAATATCTACAATGCGTGACTGAGCACGAACGAAAACAAGGGATACCTGTAAACGTATTTACAAGATAGTAAGATAGGACAAGATAACACACCACTTAAACAGAACACAAGAAATACTGAATGTACAAGACAATATAAATACACACTTCACAACTACCGCTAACACCAACAGGGCTCTGGAATGTAAAGCAGGGCAGTCGCAGGAAATTCGTCTGCCAGACTCCACCACAGAACAAACCCAGCCACAACCTAATAGAATTGGTCTAATCCAATCTTTCCTATAAAAGGCCAAAACTGGATTACACTCACACACCAATACACTATAACACTAAAGACACTACGAAAACCACACTCAACAATGAGGTGCTAGAAGCTAACTATTGCCCCAAGCACTGTCTTCACCTCAGTGAAAATAAACTAAGCAAAGACACAGTAGAACTATACTATATATAATGTATCACCATATATAATCCAGATAATCCCAACTACAAAGAACACAGAGCAAGATCAGAATTAACTAACTATCACATACATACATACTAAGTCATACTAGTACACTAAACAACAGTCAAAACATAGGAAAGAAACAATAACAAACCAAGAAGTAAATACAGAAATAGCACTACACTATTCAACAGGTAAAAGTATAAGATAGCTAGAAGCAGTAAGAAAGACAAATAACAGACTTAAATTCTCAGGAGAACAAGAAAATATCAATATAATACAGTAACAAACAAACAATAACTTATCTGAAGCTCCAACGGCGCTTGAGTATGAGGAATCCTCAGCACTGACAATGATGATGAGCACAGAACAAACCAGACTCCACAATAGGAAATATATATAATCCAAACAAGTGTCAGTCCAGGAATAGCATCAATGTCAAATCTGAATGTATAATCCTTTTTCACACAATGACCACGCTGTACTCCAAGGTGCTCACACAGCACTGTTTATCACATCTATATAGCACAGTCTACTTCAACACAGTTCAGTTTCACAGCTATACAACAGTCTCGGGTAAGTCGGCACGGCCCAAAGCACAACACATTCGTCCATGGTTGCGTAGTACTTGATTGTCGAGCACGTCTGCGTTGACAGGCAATGTCACTGGCGTTGTCTTAGGAAGGTCACGTCAGAGCTTATTTACCCTTGGGTGGGTACCTCAGTAAAGGCAGGTCACAGCAAGAGTCCAGCTGAACAGCTCCTTCATGTGGCGGGAACACGATGACTCGCCTATAGCCTAACCACCTTAACCATACTCGTATGCCTATATGAACTTAAAAGTTCACAAAGGTACTCCACAACAACTCCTAACCTTTCTACGGTAACACTCAAAGCTACAATGAATCAAGCAGGATAGCGCAACAACCGAAGTCGTCTCCCAGCCCTGTTGAACACGTAACTTTGCTCCGCAGGAAGCCCCGAATGTTACTAAGAAATCGTGACGACTACCTTGCTATCTATCTATTTAAAGCCTGACTTCACTGCACTTCTATTCCAAACACTTGACACAATATTTCAGCAATGCTTGCCAAACTAACCACCTTTACATCATATATGACCCACCTAAAAACACCTGTCACTTCACTACTCCCCCTGGAACAATACTTCTCTAGCACTATGATACAAAGTACACCTTGCAATGTATCAAACTGTCGCGCTAAACCTCAGCTGCAATCTTTCACTGCACTTGAGACACTACCTACTATCAATAACCAAAACCCAAAATACTCCATTAACTTTCTAGGGTCAACTCAATTCCTGACTGTTATATACTTTCCAAATTGAAAACAGCCATAATTCCTCAGGCGCTGTAACTAGGTCAAACGACCGTAAACAGTTCACTACACAGACTGACAATCTCACTGCCGTAACACTGAAAAAATCAGTGGACACCGTAAACGAGGTCAACCAACCGTACATAGTACCCTACACTGACTGACTGGTAAACACGCATTCCTGAAACTATGAAGGCGCCCCACAGTGGCATTAATAACCTTCTAACACTCTGTGTGTACAATAAATATTCTTCCCTGTATATATCAAATATAGACACTATGGTCTTTACAAACGTCAGCAAGCTGGAATACAATATTACAAAATACAGGTACTGTCCGCTATCAAATATTTGCCAATTAATAGAAAATCACTGGCCCCATGGCCTCTAACTTACAGGACAAGAGCGCCCCAGATGTCAGAACTGGACACAATAGAATACTTGTGCTGTCAGAGCGAACTCTCTACTGGTACTATGGGTTTAAGGCACTCTCACACTAGACTCTTAGCTCGCTGTCTCAAAGGTACAACCATAGCACACAATAGCTGACATAAATAACATGATAACACCTATAACAGGTAATGGCCCTTTTAATGAATATTACACACAGAGGAGCCGCACCCGACTGACGATACACATGAACATGCATTGCACAATGCACTGAAAGAACTGCCACATACTTGCCACACACTATAGCTCAACAAGATATCCAAATAATAGTCGCAGAGACAATCTACTCAGCAACCGCCATGACTATCACTCACATAGGCGGAATACACTACTGACAAAACGCAATACATAATTGCAATCAGCTTATCAGAAATACAATCCAGGAGGAAATCACTAGCATGCACAATATCAAACTAGAACAAATCACTACTCCTGATCTCATGAAAATAACGGCAAGAAGTAATGAACAATAGTGGCATCCATATAACTTTCCCCAGCAAAAGCTGCTGACAACGGCCATCAACGACTTCTCAGTCGAGCGGACATATCTAGACTCCCTTTGCCGCCAAACCGTTTCTTCCGGTTTCCCTTCTAGCCAAAACCGGCTGGACAGGTATTCAAAGATGAATACCAGTGTTGTCACACTACAGTGTAACCACTATAAAATTTAGTGAATAATTATGCTGTGACACACTGATTCTTGACTGGTTCTTGTCATCTCTTGTTCAACTGATTTTTGTGTGGTTCTTGTCATCTCTTGTTCCACTGATTCTTGTCTGGTTCTTGTCATCTGTTGTTACACTGATTCTTGTCTGGTTCTTGTCATCTCTTGTTCCACTGATTTTTGTCTGGCTTTTGTCATCACTTGTTGCACTGATTCTTGTCATCTCTTGTTCCACTGATTTCCTGATGCAATGACAACTCCTCCATCCTTTTGTATTCTTATTATGATATCATTGTCATTCCCTCCAACTGTGTCTATATTACTGCCAAGTTATGTGTATGTGATTCTACATCTTGTAGTGGTGTTTCTATCAGTATCATCTTGTTATTGTTTCCTGAATTTATTCTCATTATCTTAGTTTCCCCCTGTGTACTTTCAGACCCACTTACTGCGACCTCTCATCGAGTATTTTAATTTTGTCTTGCATCTGATTACGGTTATAGGACAGAAGTGCCAGGTCATCGGCAAAATGTCCACTGGATTCCATTTCTGTTGGCTAAAGTCGATGTTTTGATAACCCAATCTATAACCAATAGGAAGATAAATGGTGACAACAGGCATCCTTATCGCACACCAGTTCTTATCCCAAATGGTTATGTCAATGTTCTTTCATGAAGAACTCTGCATGTCGTGTCTTCATAAGTTAATGACCTTCAGGGGGACTCCATAATGCCTCATAAATGTCCAAAGTGATTCTCTGAATACATTGTCTAATGCCTTTTCATAGTCCACACATCCAGTGTAAAGAGGCGAGTTCATTTCTAGACGTTTTGAAGGATTAAAATCTTCGACCGTATTATCAACACGTGTTGTTGTTGTTTACAGGTGACATGGACCGCTGTTGCAGTTGCTGGAATCATGCGCTAAAGTGTATCACGTGCTCCTACAATGGTTGTTTCTGTAGCGATAAGCGTACCGTGAGTTTGCTAGTTTCATAAACAAGCTTCTTTAATCTCCCGATACGACATGCTATACTGCCAACCTTACCTTCTCTACTTGTCTTTACCCTTGTCTAGTGGCAAGACTAAATATACAGAATCTACCTGCTGTGGTGGCGTAACGCACTCAGGCTGAGCGGACAGAACAACCCAGAAAATGGAAAACCTGAATTAGAATAAACACGTTCTGGAATCGATAGTTGCATGAATTTTTTATTCCTCTTGGCGTAGGGGAGTTCCTTTCAAGTGAAAGATAACTCCAGCTCTCTTGAGCTAGTTCTGGATGCCAATAATTGACCAATGAACGGCTTTAGGTTTTAATGAAGATAATTTATTCATCTCTAGGTTTTTCTTGCATCCATTCCTTCTTTCATTCTTTCTTTCATTTATTCCTTCTTTCATTCTTTCTTTCATTTATTCCTTCTTTCATTCTTTCTTTCATTTATTCCTTCTTTCATTCTTTCTTTCATTTATTCCTTCTTTCATTCTTTCTTTCATTTATTCCTTCTTTCATTCTTTCTTTCATTTATTCCTTCTTTCATTCTTTCTTTCATTCTTTCTTTCATTCTTTCTTTCATCCATTCCTTCTTTCATTCTTTCTTTCATTTATTCCTTCTTTCATTCTTTCTTTCTTTCATTCTTTCTTTCATTCTTTCTTTCTTTCATTCCTTCTTTCTTTCTTTCTCTTTTCTCCTTTCATTTTTCTTTTTTCTTTCTCATTCTTTTTTCTTTTTTCTTCTTCTTTCTTTCTTTTTCTTTCATTCTTCTTCTTTCTTTCTTTTTTCTTCATTCCTTCTCCTTCATTTTTTCATTTTTCTTTTTCTTTTCTTTCTTTCTTTCTTTCATTCTTTCTTTTTTCTTTATTTTCTTTTTCTTTCTTTCTTTTTCATCCTCTTTCTTTCATTCTTTCTTTCATTTTCTTTCTTTCTCTTTCTTTCATTCCTCCTCCTTTCTTTCTTTCTTCATTCATTTCTTCTTTCATTCTCTTCTTTCATTCCATTCCTTCTTTCTTCTTCTTTCTTTTCTTTCTTTTTTCTTTTTCTTTCATTCTCTTCTCCTTCATCCATCCTTTCTTCCCTTTCCATTCTTCTCATTTTCTTCCCCTTCTTTCACTTTTCATCATCCTTTCTTTCTTTCATTCTTTCTTTCTCTTCTTCTTCAATTTCATTCCCTTTTTTTAACAATTCCCCCACTTCAAATCTTTCATTCATTCTTTTTCTTCTCCCCCATTTTCCAATTCCTCTTTTTCTTCTTCCTCATTCCTCCTTTCTCTCATTCTCTTCTTTTCTCTTCTTCTCATTCTTTCTTTTCTTCTTTCTTTCATTCTTAATCCTTTCTTTCTTCTCATTCTTTCCTCTTTCTCTTCTCATTCTTTCACATTCTTCCTTCCCCTTTCCTTCTCTCATTTCATTTCTTTCTTTCATCTCATTCTCTTTCTATCATCTCCTCCTTTCTTTCTTCTTCTCCTTCTTCCTCTTCTTTCTTCTTCATTTTCATCTTCTCCTTTCCATCTCCTTCTTCTCTCCCTTTCTTTCTTCAAATTTCTTCATCCCCATTCTTCTTTCATTTCTTTCTTCCCTTTTCTTTCATTTTCCATTTTTCTCTCTTTCTTTCTTTCCTCATTTCTTTCTTTCTCTTCATTCTCTTTCTTTCTTCATTCATCATTCCTCTCTTTTCACTTCTTTCTCTTCTCTCCCTTTCTTTCTTTCAAACCTCTTCTTTCTTTTCTTTCTCTTTTCCTTCATTCCTTCATCATTCTTTCATTCTTCTTTCCTCAATCTTTTAAATTTTCTTCTCATCATTCCATTTTCTCCCCCCTTCTTTTCTTCCTCTCATTCATTTCTTTCTCCTTAATTTTCCTAATTTTTTCTTTTCATTCTTTTTTCCCCTTCTCCCCCACTCTTTTTTCTTTCTCTCCTTTCTTTCTTTCTTTTCATCTCTTCTTCTCTTTCTTTCTCCAATCTCATCTCTTCTTTTTCTTTCATTCTTTCTCTTTCTCTCCTTCTTCTTCTTTTTCTTTTTCTTTCCTCCCCCTTCTTCTTTCTCCTTTCTTTTTCATTCTTTCTCCATCTCTTTTTTTTCTCTTTCTCTTCTTTCATTCTTTCTTTCTTCTTTTTCCCCCTTTTTCCCCTCTCTTTCTCTTCTTTCTCTCTCTTTCTTTCTCCCTCCCAATCTCTTCTTCTTCATTCTTTCTTTCTTCCCCTCTTCTTTCTTTTTTCTTCCTCACTTCTATCTTCTCTATTCTTCTTTCTTTTTCATTCCATTCTCCTTTTCATCCTCCCTTTCTTTCATTTTTTCTTCTTCCATTCCCTTCTCTTTTTTCCTCCTTTCTTCTTATTTTTTCATCTTCCTCCATTTCTTTCTTATTTTCTTTTCTTTCTTCCTCTTTCTTCTCTCATTTCTCCTCTTTTTCCATCTTTTTCATTCCTTTCTTTTCTTCTTTCCTTTCATTTCTTCTCTCCCCATTCTCCCTTTTCTCCTTCCCTTTTTTTCATTTTCCTCTTTTTCAATCCCTTCATTCATTCTTCTTTCTTTTCTCTCTTCTTCCTTCTTCTTCTTTCTTTCTTCCTTCTTCCTTTCATTCTTTCTTTCATCCTTCCTCTCTCTTTCTTTCATTCTTCTTTTCCATTCTCTTCCTCCTTCCATTTTTTCTTTCATCCATTCTTTTTCATCCCCCCTTTCTCAAATCTTCATTCCCTTTTCTCATTCTTTCTTTAATCCTTCCCTTCTTTCATTCCTTTCTTTCATATTTTTCTTTCTTCTCATCTCCTTCATCACTTCTTTTCTTTCTTTTCTTTCTTTTTCATTCCTTTTTCTTTCTTTTTCATCCTTTCCTCCTCTTTCATTTTTTCCAAAACCCATTCTTTTCTTCTAATCATCTCTCTTTCTTTTTTTCCTTCATTCTTTCTTTTTCATTCTTTCTTCCCTCTTTTTTTCAATTTCTTTCATCTTTCTCCTTCTTTCATTCTTCCATTCTTTCTTCTTTCTTCTTTCATTTTTTATCTCCCTTTCTTTCATTCTTTCCATCCTTCTTTCCCTTCTCATCTTCTTTTTCTTCAATTTCCTTCTTTCTTTTTCCCTCTTTTCCTTCTTTCTTTCATCCCTTTCTCCTCCTTCTCCTTCTTCTTCATTTTTTTTTCATTCCTTTCTTTCTTTCTTCTTTCTTTCATTCTTTCAAAATCTTCTCTCTTCCCATTTCATTTCTTCTTCTTTCACAATCCCTTCATTCTTCTTCTTTCTTCTCCATTTTCATTTTCTTTTTCTCTTCCTTCCCATTCTTCCCTCTTTCTTCTCTCTTCTCCCTTCTTTCCATCTTTCCATTCCTTTTCTTCTTTCTCTCTTTCTCCTTCTCTTCATCCTTTCTCTTCTCATTCTTCTTTCTTCTTCACTTTCACCTTTCTTCTTCTTTCTTTCTTTCTCTCTCAAATTTCTTCTTTCCTTCATTTCTCAATTCCCCTTTCCTTCTTTCTTTTTTCTTTTTTCATCCATTTTCTTTCTTTCATCTCTCTCTCTTTCATTCTTTAATCTCATTTTCTCCTCTTCCCTTCATCCTTCTTTTTTTTCTTTCTTCTCATTCTTCATTCTCTCATCTCTCTTCTCCATTCCCAAATCTCTCTTTTCTTCATTCTTCTTCTTCCCTCTCTTTCTTTCTTTCCTTCTTTCATCTTCTCTTTCTTCTCTCTTTCTTCTTTCTCTTCTTTTTTTCTTCTTCTCATCTCTCTCTCTCCCTCTCTTCTTTCTCCTTTCCTTTCTCTTTTCCTTTTTTCTCATTCTTTCTTTCCAATCCTCCTTCCATTCTTTTTTCTTCATCCTTTTCATCCCTTCATCCTTCTTCTCATTTTTTTCTCATTTTCTTCTTTTTCTTCTCATTCTTTCTTTCTTTCATTCATTTCCTCTCATTCATCCTCCTCCCTCTTTTTTTCTTCATCTTTTCCTTTCCTTTTCTCCTTCTTTTCTCTTTTTCCTCTCTTTCTCTTCTTTCTTTCCATTTTTTCTTTCTTCTTTTCTCATTTCTCTTCTTTTTTTTCTTTTTCTTTTTCTTTTCTTTTCATCTTTCATTTCTTTTCTTTCTCATTCATCCTCTTCTTTCATTCTTCCATTCTCTCTTTCCTTCTCTCTTCATTCTTTCTTTCCATTCTTTCTTCATCATTCCTTCTTTCTTCTTTCTTTCAATTTCATTCTCTTTTCTTTCTTTTTTCATTTCTCCCTTTCTTTCTTCTTTCTTTCCTCTCATCTTTTTCCTTTCATCCTTTCTTCTTTCTTTCTTCCCTCTCTTCTTCTCCTCCTTTTTTTTCCTCTTCATTTTTCATTCTTTTTTCTTCTTTCTTTCATCCTTTTTTTTTCTTTCCATTTTTCTTCTTTCCCTCCTTCATTCTTTTTTTTTCATTCTCTTCTTTTCCTTTCTCTTTCTCTCCTTTTTTCTTCATTTTCTTTCCATTTCTTTTCCCTCTCTTTTTTCTTTTTTCTTTCTCATTCTTCTTTCTTTCTCTTTCTTTCTCTTTCCTCCCTCCATTTTTCTTTCTTTCCTTCTTCTTTCTTCTTTTTTTTCTTTCTTTCTTTCTTCATCTTTTCTCTTTTTCATTCATTCCTTCCTTTCTCTTTCATTCTTCATCTTTCCATTCTTTCATCTCCCCTTTCTTTCTTTTCCTTCTCTTTCTTTTCTCTTTCCTTTCTTCTTCCTTCTTTCTTCTCTTCATTCTTTTTTTCTCCCCCTTCTCTTTCTCCCTTCCTTTCCTCCTCATTCTTCTCTTTTTTCTTTTTTCTCCTTCTTTCATTCCTTTTTCATTCCTTTCCTTTTTCTTCCCTTTTTTTTTCTTTTCTTTCTTCCTTTTTCCTTCTTTTCTTCATTTCTTCTTCTTTCATTTCTTTCTTTCTTTCCCATTCTTTCCTTCATCATTCTTTCTTTCATTCTTCTTTTTCTTTCTTTCTTTCTCAAATCAATTCAAATCTTTTTTCCTTTCTCCATTTCCTTCTTTCATTCTTTTTTCATTTCTTCCTCCCTCATCCTTTCTCTTTCTTTCATCATCATCTCTTCTTTCTTCTTTCCTCTTTTTCTTTCAATCATTCCTTCTTTCATCATTTTTTTTTCTTCCTCATTCTTTCATTCTTTCTTTCATTCTTTCTTTCATTTATTCCTTCTTTCATTCTTTCTTTCATTCTTTCTTTCATTCTTTCTTTCATCCATTCCTTCTTTCATTCTTTCTTTCATCCATTCCTTCTTTCATTCTTTCTTGCATCCATTCCTTCTTTCATTCTTTCTTTCATTTATTCCTTCTTTCATTCTTTCTTTCATTCTTTCTTTCATCCATTCCTTCTTTCATTCTTTCTTTCATCCATTCCTTCTTTCATTCTTTCTTTCATCCATTCCTTCTTTCATTCTTTCTTTCATTTATTCCTTCTTTCATTCTTTCTTTCATCCATTCCTTCTTTCATTCTTTCTTTCATTCTTTCTTTCATTCTTTCTTTCATCCATTCCTTCTTTCATTCTTTCTTTCATCCATTCCTTCTTTCTTTCTTTCTTTCTTTCATTCTTTCTTTCATTCTTTCTTTCTTTCTTTCATTCTTTCTTTCATTTATTCCTTCTTTCATTTATTCCTTCTTTCATTCTTTCTTTCATCCATTCTTCTTCATTTTTCTTTCATTCATTTCTTCTTTCTTTCTTCTTTTAGAGCGCTGGCCTCTCGCGGCAAAGGTACCGGGTTCAAACACGGTTGCGTCACGCTCAAGCTCTAAATCGGTAGCTGTCATCAGTGGTGCCTATACCTTATAGCCCTTTGGCGGCTTGCGTACCCTGACAACCCCCAGAACTATGCCAGCGGGAGTTTACTCCTGACAGGTTCTACTAAGCTGGATCGGTCTGCGCGGGTAAGGGTCAGATTAAAGCCGACACCCCTGTCGTACAAAATCACGCACATTACGGAAAAAGCAACAAATGAACAAGCTTTGCTGCGGTATGACAATCCGGAGTGAAGCTCGTATGACTGCCAGTGTTGAAAGCCGAAAGGAAGCCACTGATGTGTAATCAGACATCCTGACAGCTAAACACAAAACCAGAATTGGATTTTGGAATGTACGAACGTTGAACGAGACAAGGATACTGAAACAGTTTATAACGGAAATGAAAAACTGCAGACTACACATACTAGGAATAAGTGGGAGTACATGGACTGTGGCAAGAAGAGTATAAACAGCAACAGGGGAAACAGTACTTTATTCAGGAAGAGAGGATGGCCAACATAGTGAAGCCGTAGCCATTTTCATGAAGAATGGCATAAAAAGATCATTATTGGAATAGAAGCCAATCAACAATTGATTCATAAGAGCGAGACGGAGAATGAGATTCACTAACATCACCATATTACATCACCAGATTCACTAACATCACCATATTACATCACCAGATTCACTAACATCACCATATTACAATGCTACAAATGACAGTGACAAAGAGGACAAGGATGCGTTTTACCAACAATGACAAAATGAAATGGAATATACACGAAGGTATGACCTTATCACAGTAATTGGAGATCTCAATGCTAAGGTTGGAACACATAATACATACAACGAAAGAATACTAGGAAGACACGGCAGGGGAATAGCAAATGAAAATGGTGATAAATTAAAGGCTTTTGTAGCATTTAAGGCCCAGCGGCCCATATATGACCCACTATTTATTTGCGCGCAATACATAGACACATTTTTATATTCTTTCTTTTTTTTTTGGTCCCTAAAGCCCATAGAACCACTGTAGGGCCATAGTAACCATAACTCTTGATAACTGCTCAAAATTTACTGCATGAGTTCTCCTTCACGAATGGCCACCCCCATGGTTTGAAATTCGCAGCGTGAATCAGCTCTGTTTCTCTAACGAGTAAAGCCATTTCACATTAAGTTCCTACGTTTTATTCCACACAGTTAACTTTTTTTATGTTTAGAAATGTAGTGAAACGTAAATTGAATACACTGATGTATAGGAAAAGTCGTATTATAAATCTAAAATGTGATGACCCACATGTGGTCCAATGGGCATTAGCCTAAGTATATGATAACGTTCCTTTTTTAGGTCACCACGTTAATAAGGGCTTGATGAGATTAAGTGGTCAACTCAAACCCGGCACAGTGTTGGTCATATAGGTCACCTTGTCCCGGAACGTAATGAGGCCCCGACAAGAATGTATTGTTGACAATGAGTGTTAGTATGAGTGTCAATGCGCGAATGCATAAATGGTTCTGTAGAGTTGACAAGTTGGTAATAATGCACTCATACCCTCACGGCTGGAAGTCAATGATAACTGGAACTACTGTAGACGTTTCAGACAGTTTAATGATACACACTCTGACAGCACGGTTGACAGTCATTGGAACAGGTTGACACAACAAATCGTTGGATACTTGACAAATGGGTGGCAACATCGATTTTGCAATCTCATAGCATGTAAATATAATCGGACGATAGGAGCAAATATATATTTATGATAGTCTATCGTCTCATACCTCCACTGACTAGTAGCATCAGTTTGAGTTAACAATAATAATGGTCATCACAATGCTCCCTTACAGACCCTCTGCTGACTACGTCTTTCAGGCTAAGTCTTTTGGGCTTTAGCTTCAACAGGGTCTTTCTTTTAAGGTTGACAATCTCAAATAACAAGGAGTAGACTTCAATACATTGTAGGTCTTGGTATCACCATCAGGTAATAAGATATCTCCGTTCTCTGACTGACAATTCAAATAGACCAACAGTGGGATTCAAAATGGCGCCTGTCCAAGTGAGCGACGTTCATCCAAAAGATATCTTCCCTATAAATGAAAGTTCCGTTCATTTGCTCATCTAATGTCTTTGGGTTTTCCATACCCATAAGGAATGTTACATATGTCCACTCACAGTGCTGCTAGTACAGGAATCGTCTACATACTAGCACACTAACATATATATATATTCTGGGACTAAGTATTTACCATCATAGCATAACATATGAGTATAAAACTCCTCTCTCTCTTCCACAGAATCAATCACAATGATGAAAAACTTCGGACTCTCATTTGTCCGACAGACTTCAAGATCCGTCCGTCATCACGGAAGCGTCAACGACGACTCATCGTCTCATTGAGCATGCGCTAATGTTAACCTTTCAACTATATTCAAGTGGGGCGACTATATATTTACTTTCACTCGAAGCAAAACATGAGTATTCGCCCTTTGACTAGGGTTCTAACCTCAGACTCAAAATATTATTACCAAATATTTCCAAACATAACAAGTATACAAACAAATAAATATCTTCCTATATATATAGATATATATATATATATATATATATATATATATATATATATATATATATATATATATATATATATATATTCATTGCCACCAGTAATCTGTTGGTAACACGGTGATGTTAAACAAACTCTCCTTATTTCCGTGAGAAATGCTAATCATACAGGAGTGTTTGCTTCTGCCATCTGTAGAAATAGTAATTATAGCATGTAAGGCACACCAGGGTAGTTGGTTGGCTTTAATTTTATCATTATTTGGTTAACCCATTAATTTTTACTTTCTGTTAGCCTATAGTTTTATTTTGATCATTCATTTGGTTAACCCATTAATTTTTACTTTCTATACCTAAACACCAAGAAGACTAAAGTATTGACAACAGACAAAGTAAAGACCAAACCAGAAATTGAAATTGATAACGAAGAACTGGAAAGTGTTAATGAATTCGAATACTTAGGATCAATCATTAACAGCTCTGGCGACTGTGCAGTAGAAATTAAAAGAAGACTTGCAATTGCTTCACATAAACTAATCCAGATGAAAAACCTATGGCAAGACACAAGCAAAGAAACAAAGTTACAACTGATCAGAGCATGTATATTCCCAGTGGCAACATACGGCTGCGAGACTTGGACACTCAATAAAACAGTTGCAAAAAAGATTACATCATTTGAAATGAAATGCTACAGAAGGATGTTGAGAATACCCTGGACAGAAAAAAAGACCAACAGAGAAGTACTGCACTCACTAAACGTACAGGAACATTGGCTCTTAAATACCATCGCAATAAGGAAGCTGAAATTTTTCGGTCATATAAAAAGACATAATAGTCTGGAAAAAATAGTGATGGAAGGCATGGTCCCTGGAAAAAGGGGAAGGGGTGGACCTAGACGACGGTGGACCCAGGACATCACAGAGAGTCTGAACTTGTCTTTGGCTGATGCAGGTCGACTTGCCCAGAATCGTGATGCGTTCAGAGCAGCTGTAATGGAGACAACGTTCTGGAAAGAATACGTCACATGATGATTAGCCTATAGTTTTATTTTGATCATTCATTTGGTTAACCCATTAATTTTTACTTTCTATTAGCCTACAGTTTTATTTTGATCATTCATTTGGTTAACCCATTAATTTTTACTTTCTATTAGCCTATAGTTTTATTTTGGTCATTCATTTGGTTAACTCAATTAATTTTTACTTTCTATTAGCCTATAGTTTTATTTTGATCATTCATTTGGTTAACCCATTAATTTTTACTTTCTATTAGCCTATAGTTTTATTTTGATCATTCATTTGGTTAACCCATTAATTTTTACTTTCTATTAGCCTATAGTTTTATTTTGATCATTCATTTGGTTAATCCATTTAATGTTTACTTTCTATTAGCCTATAGTTTTATTTTGATCATTCATTTGGTTAACCCATTAAATGTTTACTTTCTATTAGCCTATAGTTTTTTTTTTATCATTCATTTGGTTAACCCATTAATTTTTACTTTCTATTAGCCTATAGTTTTATTTTGATCATTCATTTGGTTAACCCATTAATTTTTACTTTCTATTAGCCTATAGTTTTATTTTGATCATTCATTTGGTTAACCCATTAATTTTTACTTTCTATTAGCCTATAGTTTTATTTTGGTCATTCATTTGGTTAACTCAATTAATTTTTACTTTCTATTAGCCTATAGTTTTATTTTGATCATTCATTTGGTTAACCCATTAATTTTTACTTTCTATTAGCCTATAGTTTTATTTTGATCATTTATTTGGTTAACCCATTAATTTTTACTTTCTATTAGCCTATAGTTTTATTTTGGTCATTCATTTGGTTAACTCAATTAATTTTTACTTTCTATTAGCCTATAGTTTTATTTTGATCATTCATTTGGTTAACCCATTAATTTTTACTTTCTATTAGCCTATAGTTTTATTTTGATCATTCATTTGGTTAACCCATTAATTTTTACTTTCTATTAGCCTATAGTTTTATTTTGATCATTCATTTGGTTAACCCATTTAATGTTTACTTTCTATTAGCCTATAGTTTTATTTTGATCATTCATTTGGTTAACCCATTAAATGTTTACTTTCTATTAGCCTATAGTTTTATTTTGATCATTCATTTGGTTAACCCATTAATTTTTACTGTCTATTAGCCTATAGTTTAATTTTGATCATTCATTTGGTTAACCCATTATTGTTTACTTTCTATTAGCCTATAGTTTTATTTTGATCATTCATTTGGTTAACCCATTAATTTTTACTTTCTATTGGCCTATAGTTTTATTTTGATCATTCATTTGGTTAACCCATTAATGTTTACTTTCTGTTAGCCTATAGTTTTATTTTGATCATTCATTTGGTTAACCCATTAATTTTTACTTTCTATTAGCCTATAGTTTTATTTTGATCATTCATTTGGTTAACCCATTAATTTTTACTTTCTATTAGCCTATATATCATGAGAAACGTAAGAGATGACCAAGAACACACAGAGTTTGACTCATTTAACATCGGCGGGTACCAGATCCCGGAAATCAGATATGCTGACGACACAGTCCTCCTATCGACCAACCCAAAAGGACTTGAACAATTACTTCTGTCCACCAAAAAACACAGCGAGGCCCAGAATCTATACCTAAACACCAAGAAGACCAAAGTATTGACAACAGACAAAGTAAAGACCAAACCAGAAATTGAAATTGATGACGAAGAACTGGAAAGTGTCAATGAATTCGAATACTTAGGATCAATCATTAACAGCTCTGGCGACTGTGCAGTAGAAATTAAAAGAAGACTTGCAATTGCTTCACATAAGCTAATACAGATGAAAAACCTATGGCAAGGCACAAGCAAAGAAACAAAGTTACAACTGATCAGAGCATGTATATTCCAGGTAGCAACATACGGCTGCGAGACTTGGACACTCAATAAAACAGTTGCAAAAAAGATTACATCATTTGAAATGAAATGCTACAGAAGGATGTTGAGAATACCCTGGACAGAAAAAAAGACCAACAGAGAAGTACTGCACTCACTAAACGTACAGGAACATTGGCTCCTAAATACCATCGCAATAAGGAAGCTGAAATTTTTCGGTCATATAAAAAGACATAATAGTCTGGAAAAAACAGTGATGGAAGGCATGGTCCCTGGAAAAAGGGGAAGGGGTCGACCTAGACGACGGTGGACCCAGGACATCACAGAGAGTCTGAACTTGTCTTTGGCTGATGCAGGTCGACTTGCCCAGAATCGTGATGCGTTCAGAGCAGCTGTAGTGGAGACAACGTTCTGGAAAGAATACGTCACATGATGATGATTAGCCTATAGTTTTATTTTGATCATTCATTTGGTTAACCCATTAATGTTTACTTTCTATTAGCCTATAGTTTTATTTTGATCATTCATTTGGTTAACCCATTAAATGTTTACTTTCTATTAGCCTATAGTTTTATTTTGATCATTCATTTGGTTAACCCATTAATTTTTACTTTCTATTGGCCTATAGTTTTATTTTGATCATTCATTTGGTTAACCCATTAATGTTTACTTTCTATTAGCCTATAGTTTTATTTTGATCATTCATTTGGTTAACCCATTAATTTTTACTTTCTATTGGCGTATAGTTTTGTTTTGATCATTCATTTGGTTAACCCATTAATTTTTACTTTCTATTAGCCTATAGTTTTATTTTGATCATTCATTTGGTTAACCCATTAATTTTTACTTTCTGTTGGCCTATAGTTTTATTTTGATCATTCATTTGGTTAACCCATTAATTTTTACTTTCTATTGGCCTATAGTTTTATTTTGATCATTCATTTGGTTAACCCATTAATGTTTACTTTCTATTAGCCTATAGTTTTATTTTGATCATTCATTTGGTTAACCCATTAATTTTTACTTTCTATTGGCGTATAGTTTTGTTTTGATCATTCATTTGGTTAACCCATTAATTTTTACTTTCTATTAGCCTATAGTTTTATTTTGATCATTCATTTGGTTAACCCATTAATTTTTACTTTCTGTTGGCCTATAGTTTTATTTTGATCATTCATTTGGTTAACCCATTAATTTTTACTTTCTATTGGCCTATAGTTTTATTTTGATCATTCATTTGGTTAACCCATTAATTTTTACTTTCTATTGACCTATAGTTTTATTTTGATCATTCATTTGGTTAACCCATTAATTTTTACTTTCTGTTGGCCTATAGTTTTATTTTGATCATTCATTTGGTTAACACATTAATTTTTACTTTCTATTGGCCTATAGTTTTATTTTGATCATTCATTTGGTTAACCCATTAATTTTTACTTTCTGTAGGCCTATAGTTTTATTTTGATCATTCATTTGGTTAACCCATTAATTTTTACTTTCTGTTGGCCTATAGTTTTATTTTGATCATTCATTTGGTTAACCCATTAATTTTTACTTTCTATTGGCCTATAGTTTTATTTTGATCATTCATTTGGTTAACCCATTATTTTTTACTTTCTGTTAGCCTATAGTTTTATTTTGATCATTCATTTGGTTAACCCATTAATTGTTACTTTCTGTTGGCCTATAGTTTTATTTTGATCATTCATTTGGTTAACCCATTAATGTTTACTTGTTATTGGCCTATAGGCCTCTACAGTTTATATAATATCATCATTTTCCTTGTCACTATTTATGGAGCATGGAGCCACCACTACAGCTGATCCCCTACCAGGAAGTCTGTACAAAGCATGTGTGTATAAACTGTTGCAGCAATAGTTTCTGTAGCAAGTTGTTTACTTGATGAGGTTGGCAGCGTCATATTAGTCGCCTCGTGCGGCATGCCTGAGGGAGCAATAGCCATATCCTGTCTTTATTTCATCAGAGATTCCCAAGAATTACACGGGGCAACTTATATAGTACAAACCTCAAATAATATTTGTATGTGTAGTTATATATGTAAGACAGAATTTAAAAAAAAACAATTTTATTATTTCAGACATGGCATCTCAAAGAAAGGAAAAGCTGTTGACAGCCGTTGAGGTTTTGGACATGATTGACACAAATGACAGTGACTTATCAGGTACCGAGTCAACTGATGATGATTTACCGAATAATGACTGTGGCGATGAAGATACCCCTTTTACCTCTAATGCCACAGACAGCAGTGAGGAAGATGGCGATGACACTACTCGGAAGGTTACCTCACTATGTGATATGATGTTGAATGGTGATAAGGTTACCTCACCATCTGATATGATGTTGAATGGTGATAAGGTTACCTCACCATCGGATATGATGTTGAATGGTGATAATGTTACCTCACCATCTGATATGATGTTGAATGGTGATAAGGTTACCTCACCATCTGATATGATGTTGAATGGTGATAATGTGACATACTCACCTGCTACTTCAACCCGTGACCCTTGCAACATCATCCTCTTCGACAGCTATAGATAGGGTTACTGCTGGCCAGTCACATACATACAGGTGGAGAAAGAAATCATTTGAACCACCTAATTCTCAGTTTAAAGGGCCTACTTATGAACTTTCAGATGATTTTGAGCTAGGATCCCCACTTTGTTACTTCAAGCAGGTCCTGGGTGAGGGGCCAGACTAAATTGGCTGAGGAATAGGTGGAACCCTATAGGTGTAGATGCAGAACCCACCGGCGAGTGGTACAAGCTCTGGTCTGCACCAATCCACCCCCACTTCATGGGTTAAATGCTTTCTTGCCTCATTCTTCACTGTTTGTCGTCTATCGGGAGTAGTTTGGGGCCCATTACAGTGTAGGCGCAGTGCCCACCGGCGAGTGGACCATGCTCTGGCCAGCATCAACCCAAACCCCAGGCATGGGTTAAAATCCCGGGTAGATGAAGCTCGTAAGCCTTGGAAGGCAGTTCGTCTAGAAGGAAAACTCTGATTTCAAACCACCTGCTGCCTTGCAGGTAGGCTGGGGACAGTCAAGGGCTAAGGAACGCAACCCAACAGAAACGCCTGTTGAAATCGGATGCACTGGGCTACATGCTCAACGAAACAGTGCAACGTACTTCGCCTAATGAAGATGTCACGAATACAATTTAAGCGTTGTGGTGCTCATCCCGTGGAGTCCCGCCAGGCGGCGAGAGTGCCGGACCCCCCCACCTCGAAGGGGTCCAACCAATACTACTGGTGGTCACCTTCCCCTGAATTGTGGAGTCAAGGTACAGAGGGAAAGGGCAAAAGCTATTGACCAAACACCAAGAACACTCAACATTCTGCAGTGGAATGCAGAGGGAGTTCTGAACAAAAAAGTCCCCCTAAAAACCGCCTTTATGAGGATCAAATAGATGTGGCTTGCATCCAAGAAACGCATCTCAGCAGCAACCACAGATTCTCAATAAGAGGATACCAGGCTTTCCGACTCGATCGAGAAGGACACAAAGGAGGTGTGCTATTACTTACCCGAAACTCAATACCAAGTAGCGAGGTATCTGTGAACTTCAACGACCAATCGGAAATTGTAGGGGTTGACATTAAAATAAAGGACACGAACATGCGTATCTACAATTTGTATGGCCCGCCGAGCAAAGACCTGTCACTTGAAAGTATGGAAATAAAGAGCTCAAACTGCATTGTGGTCGGAGACTTCAACAGCCACTCGGAAAGATGGGGATATCTGGATACAGACAGTAGAGGAGAGGAAGTGGAGGACTGGGAGATAGACACAAATCTTCACCTTATCAACAGGCCAGATGATAAACCCAGTTTCTACTCTAGAAGATGGCACACCACTTCCACTCCAGACCTAGCTTTTGCCACAGGGGGACATATTTCACAAAATTGACCGACAGGTACTTGGCCAGCTAGCAGGCAGCGACCACAGACCAATAAAGCTAGTGGTTAATATTGAGTATGTTCCCCATGAAGTGAAACCATTGCCCCGATGGAATTACAAAAGAGCTGACTGGGACAGTTTTGCAGTGCTGACTGACAGCCTTTGCGAAACCATCAACACACGAAACAACAGCATGAAAAATATGGTTGAAAGCTTTAATAGAGCAATACTTCAAGCAGCTATTGAGACTATTCCGAGAGGGGCAAGAAAAAACTATAAACCATATTGGAATGAAGATCTGCAAAAACTTGAAGATGAGGTAACACAAGCCAGAGATACGGCAGAAACAGAACAAACAACTGATGCAAACATCTTGCTCAAAGCAACCACTGCAAAGTACAGAAGAACATTAAACCAAACAACACGAGACTGCTGGAAGCAAACAACAGAAAATCTCAACCTAGATAAAGAAGGGAACAAGCTGTGGAAACTAGTTAGAGCTTTGAACAACGAAGAACCTTACAAAAATCACATCACAATCAAACAAGGTGAAAATATGCTCTCGGGAAAAAAATCTGCAAATGCACTCATGGAACACTATGCTGGTGCAAACCACATTGATGTCCCATTAGACAGAAGAAAGGCCATCATTGATGAACAAAGGAATCATGATAACAAAAAGCTTGCACCAGAAGAACACATGATGGCAAAGTTAACAATGCAAGAATTAGAAGAGGCAATGAGGGCGCTAAAGAAAAAGAAGTCACCCGGAAAAGATGGGATAACCAATGAAATGCTAACAGGCCTAGGAACAAAGGCAAAAAAGAAGCTTCTGGCCATCCTAAACTGCAGCTGGAAAAGAGGAATAGTACCACAGGCATGGAAAGATGCCATACTGATTCCAATACCTAAGAAAGACAAAGTTCAGACAGAACCAAATGGCTACAGACCTATCAGTCTACTTAGTTGTGTTGGAAAATTGATGGAGCGCAAAATAAATACTCGACTTATGTGGCATCTAGAGGAAAAACATCTCTTAGCCCCACAGCAAGCAGGATTCAGGAAACACAGATCCACTGAAGACCAGATCACTTATATAACTCAGAAAATTGAGGATGCTTTCCAAGAAAAAAAGCACACACTGGTGGTTTGGGTGGACCTAGAAAAAGCATTTGACAAAGTGTGGAAAGATGGACTGAAAGTCAAGCTGCAAAGAAGTGAAGTGTGTGGGAGAATGTTCAAATGGATCAGCCACTATCTCGAAAATAGAACGGCCAGAGTCCAACTACAAGGACAGACCAGTAGGAAGATGGTATTGGAGCAGGGTGTTCCCCAAGGGGGAGTCCTGTCACCCACATTGTTCCTCACATATATAAATGACATAGAGAATATTCCAAGAAGAACCCACAATGCCTCCTTTGCAGACGACTTAGCCCTGTGGATCTCAGAGGAATATATCTCTACGGCAAGCATTCGGATGCAGCAAGCCCTAACATCATTGGAGGAGTGGGCCAAGGCATGGCTAGTAAAGATAAATGAGGAGAAAACATCATTCACAGTGTTTTCTCTCTCTAACAAACCACAGATCTCCAAATTGGTGCTAAATGGGAAAAATCTACATCTGGATGAAAACCCAAACTACCTAGGCATTACCTTTGATCGCCGCTTGACTTGGAAAACCCAGATTGAGAAAAACAGGACAAGAGCAAGGCAGAGAATGGCAATCATGAAAAAACTTGCTGGCACGGTTTGGGGTGCAGACGAGAGAGTACTAAAGAATCTATATACTGGGCGAGTGAGACCAGTCTTAGAATATGGCATTGCAGCATGGTCAACAGCCGCTAAGTCGAACTTTGACAAAATAAACAGAACCCAAAACCAAGCAATGAGAATCATAACTGGGGGCATGAAATCAACACCAATAAAAGAGTTGGAAAAGATTACTCACCTCCAGCCTATGGAGGATAGAAGAGATAGCAGAGCCCAGCAACAAGCCGAGAAATTCAGGAGGCTGATAGATCACCCAATGCACCAGAGGATAAATGGACTTGGAAGGGGAAGACTGAAGCGAAGCAACTTTGTAGAGACAGTCAAAACAAAGATGAGAGCAGACCCCATAAATGCAATATCAACAGCTACGCCAATATGTACTGCACTCAAGCTACCAATTTGGAAACAACAGTGCTTCCCTGAAATGATAGAAAATGTTCCTGGTATTGAGAGAAAGAACAGTCAAACTGAAACAGAAAGGAGAGTCCTAACCACAAAATATAGCTGCGCTGGTGTAATGGCTACAACGTTGTACTGGCGACCAGGTGTTTATGGTTCAAACCCGGCCGTCGGCGTTTGAAGAAATGTTTACGACCGGAAATTTGACTGAATATTCTGAACGGCTCCTGCACATAAATCCCGTGTGGATGGGAAGGAGCGAAGCTCCTGACCGGGTTGGAAGGAAAGTCCACTGACCCCCCCAGCCTCGCAATGACATGTCATTGGGCCGAAAGAGCTGGAAAGCTCGAGTGCCGCTGGTTATAGAAAAAAAAAAAAAAAAACCACAAAATATATAGAGAAACATTAGCCAAGCAACACCTGGATCCATGCGTACACAGATGGATCAGCAACTAATGCAACAGAAGATGGAGGTGGAGGAGTCTTCCTGAGCTTAAGCAATGGCACACAAAAAAAGATAGCAGTCGCAACAGGGAAATTTTCAAGTAACTTCAGAGCAGAGGCAGAGGCCATAAAAACTGCATCAGAAATTCTAATGACAGAAAAAAGCTCAGAGAGACCAGTAGTTATCTTCTCAGATGCGCTGTCAGTGATTACAACGCTGAAAAGTCAAATAAATGCTGAACTGGATGACCTAAGAGTAACACTTCACAGACTATGTCAGCAATACAAAAGAGTTGTGATACTGTGGATCCCTTCTCACTGCAACATCCCTGGTAATGAAGAGGCTGACAGATTGGCAAAGGAAGGGGGAAAACTTCCTCAACTTGACACAAATATAACCTATGAGGTGTCCAAGAGTTTTATCAAGCGCAGATACAGGCACAAGTGGGAAAAAGAGCATCCAGGCCACACAAAAAATGATCCTTATTACCAGCTCAGCAGAAGTGAACAAGTGGTAATCTTCAGACTTCGCACAGGTCATAACAGATTGAGATACCATCTGTTCAACAAATTAAAGATAGGAACTACGGATGAGTGTGACTGTGGCACTGGTAAAATGACTGCAGAACACCTGCTTCAAAGGTGCCCAACATATGAGGAACAGAGAAGACGCATATGGCCATCACCAGTACCATTCTTGGAGAAAATCTACGGAGATATCAACAGCCTCAGGCTGACGACTGCTTTCTTTGAACTTATTCAAGTTGACATCTGAGGGTGAACGAAGAAGAAGAAGAATGGTGATAAGGTTATCTCACCATCTGATATGATGTTGAATGGTGATAATGTGACATACTCACCTGCTACTTCAACCCTTGACCCTTGCAACATCATCCTCTTCGACATCTATAGATAGGGTTACTGCTGGCCAGTCACATACATACAGGTGGAGAAAGAAATCATTTGAACCACCTAATTCTCAGTTTAAAGGGCCTACTTATGAACTTTCAGATGATTTTGAGCTAGGATCCCCACTTTGTTACTTCAAGCAGTTTCTCACTGATGACATGTTAGAACTTTTAGTGGAAAAGTCAAATTTATACAGCACACAGAAAAGTGGGAAGTCCATAAATACCAACAAGAAACAAATAGAACAGTTAATTGGAATGTATTTTAGAATGGAGCTAGTAAAGATGCCTGGTAACAGATGCTACTGGGAAGAAGAGACACGGTATGACCATATTGCTGGTGTGATGAGCCGAAACACATTTCTAGCACTAATCCGATCACTGCATTTTACAGACAACTCAATTGTCACAGAAAGTGATCAGAAAGACAAGTTATGGAAAATAAGGCCATGGCTGCAGAAGTTAAGACCAAACTGTTTGAAAGTTGTCCCTGATGCCAACCAATCTGTGGATGAAATAATGATACCTTTCACTGGAAAATTTAACAAACTCAAACAGTATGTAAAAGGCAAGCCTCATCCTTGGAGGATAAAAGTTTGGGCTCGGTGTAGCACTAATGGAATTTTTCACGATTTTGAAGTATATCAAGGAAACCGTGAAAAAACATAAAAACACAAAACTTGGAGTAGAAGCACAAATAGTCCTACTTTTAACTGAAACACCACCTTTTCACAAGAATTACCAGATATCTGCAGATAATTTTTTTTACAGGAATGCCTCTTGTTGTAGCATCAAAAGAGCGTGACATGTTCTTCACAGGAACTGTCAGTCTACCTGATTCAAAATTGCAAGAGGAAAAAGAACTGAAAAGGAAAGGACGTGGTGCAATGGATTACAGTGTTGAGCAGTACACAAACTGTGTTGCTGTTCGCTGGTATGACACCAGAGCTGTGACTGTTTTGTCCAGTTGTATTGGCCTAGAACCATGCAACAAAGTCAGGAGATTTGACAAAGGCAAAAGGCAGTATGTAGACGTAGATCGGCATGCTGTCATCAGTATGTACAACCAAAATATGGGTGGAGTGGACCTTTTAGACTGCTATGTGGATAAGTACAAGTACCTAGTGAAATCCAGAAGATGGTACTTGTATGTGTTCTGGCACAGTTTGATGATCATGATGATAAATGCTTGGTTGTTTTATCATCGTGACTGTAATTTGCTCGCTGTTCCCAAAAATAGTGTTCTAACTCAGCGAAAAGTTTTCAAGGAAACCTTGCTTCCTCGCTTATAGAGATGTTGGCACCAAGAAAAAGAGGGAGGTCTTCAGATGCACAGCTGGCAGCATCATATTCAGTAAAAAGAAACAAGAAAGTAATTATGCCAGAACCTGAGGTCCAAAAAGATGGATTTATGCATTTGCCAGTGAAAAGATCTGTAAATTGTCGCCTGCGATGCGAAATATGCAGCCAGAAAACAAACTTTTTGTGAAAAATGCAATATTCCATTGTGTTTGATGGAGCAAAGGAACTGTTACAGACTGTTCCACATTTAACTTGACTATTAAATGGTGCAGTAGACAGTTATACATGTCTTTCTTTTATTCACTTACTCAAATTTTGCTATACGTATTTCTAAGCAAATGTATTTTTATTATTAATTAGAGTACCATAAAAATGGAGTTTGAATGTTTCTCTTGTTACAGAATATTTAAATATTTGTAGTTATTATTTGTGTGACTTGGCCATTTTCTTAAGGGTATCTCTTGTCATGTGCTAATAAATATAGACCAAAGCCCAATGGGTCATATATGGGACAGTTCAAAACTAGGTCAAGGTCATTTAGATTTATTTTAAAAATTTGCAATCTGCAATAAGCAGTGTGCATTGAAGCCATGGACACAAGGATTACATTTTTCAACCAATTATAAGGCATCTTGGGCCTTTAGGCGTTAACAACCTTGGCATTGGTGGAACAATTTTTCCACTCAAAGAAATCTACAAATTAACGTGGGAGTAACCAAATGGTTATTGTTATTGTTAATCAGAATCGACATCAATGCACTCCGGGCAAACCCATAGGTGCTCAGTCTCCCTCAACAAAAGTCGAAGAGTGTGAATTCTAACTGCTCCTGTTGCGCGCTGGTTGCATACACGCCGGATGCGTCCTCTCATACGTCCATCTCTGCTGGTCTTACGTTTGATGCCAAATTCCAGCAGTCTTAGCCTTGATGATTCATCGATTGTAGTGTCATTCTATAATAGGCAATCATGAACTGCCCTCAGTACTTCTCTCCTAACCATGTCCAATGCACCTTCTATGGGTGCTCTTGAAGCTAGTGATAAATGTTTATTTACGTTGTGATTCATTGTTATCGTGGAATGTTATATGAATTCGTTCTAATTTGATGACTGGTTCATCAGATATGTAACGCTGATCTCCAGATATGTAACGCCATCTTTCCCTCCTATATTATATTGATATTGGCCAGGAAATGTAGCGGTATATGTTTTCTTATCAACACTCTTGCTTCAAGTGCACACCAGCGTTAAGGTAACAGTTTTGAATCGCATACGCCACACAGGCACTGAAATAGCTGTTTCCCACTGGTAATAATACTGATAATAATAATGATTGCGTTTAATGGCTGGTACTGATAATAATATGACTGTTTATCAGCCACCACTGATAAATCACTTAATGTTTATATGGAGGGTACCATTGTTAATACCACGGTTGTGTGTTGGTGTCATAAGTGAGGTGTGTATAGGTACATTCACACACTACAGGTACACACATCAGAGGCATGGAATGGTGTAACGGCAGGTGAAAGTTAATGACGGTGTATTACACCACAACACAGTACGTTAATATAGAATACACATATGGTCAAATTATAGTTTACAGCAATACAATAATAAAGTACTCCTCACATCTCAGAATCATCAAGATACTACTATATCAATGGCCTCCTTAAAGATACTCCTCACATTAGCGCTATATTATAATCATGGATCCTTTTAGCCAACGGACATCCTCGCCGTGCTACAACATAAATATGGCCTCCTCAAAGATAGCAAACGGACATCATCGCCGTGCTACAACATAAATGGCCTCCTCAAAGATAGCAAACGGACATCATCGCCGTGCTACAACATAAATGGCATCCTCAAGATACTCCTCACATCAGCGCTGTAATATAATGGATCCTTTAGCAACCGGACATCCTCGCCGTGCTACAACATAAATATGGCCTCCTCAAAGATAGCAAACGGACATCATCGCCGTGCTACAACATAAATGGCATCCTCAAAGATAGCAAACGGACATCATCGCCGTGCTACAACATAAATGGCATCCTCAAGATACTCCTCACATCAGCGCTGTAATATAATGGATCCTTTAGCAACCGGACATCCTCGCCGTGCTACAACATAAATATGGCCTAGTCAAAGATAGCAAACGGACATCATCGCCGTGCTACAACATAAATGGCATCCTCAAGATACTCCTCACATCAGCGCTGTATTAATATGATAATGAACCCTACTGGCAATTTCTCACAAGACTGCACACCTGGCAGTTTGCAATATTCTCGCCTTCACTCATCTCAGCTCGATTATATAATAACATAAGTTACTGGATCCTTACCTCTCAAAAAACACACAATACTGCACACTCGGCAGTTTGCAATAATCTCACAATCAACATGTCTTCACATATCAAAAATTATCCTCTCTAAGGAAATAATGGCCTACACAAATAATGGCCTCTTATCTTCAGCACTGTACAGGCATACTTTCCAAAACACATACAGGGACCGACTCCTTCGGTCGCTGCCCACAAACTCACTGCCCACGGGAATACACATCTCCCGCCTAAAACAGATACGAGACCCGGCCTTCAAAAAACACCACTCAGTCTCACTACTTGCACGGGCTAGCCACAAATAGCTAAACACCCGTAGCTCAAAACAGTTCGGAGTGAATACACCTCCACAATTGAACTGACTAGCGTTCACACGCTTTCTAACTTTACTTCTCGGACATACGAGGGAATTCCCCTATTACAATTTAACCTAACATCATAGCTAATCAAGAAATATAACTCATAATCTAATCTGCTCAACTAACATTTTCCGGATCACTTCCCTTCCATTAAAATTACTGGCAACAGTTTGCCACCCCGTCCGGGAAAAAAAATGCTTTATCATTTTTTTTGAAAATTTAAGACCCAACAATTTAAAGGTTAATGAAATTATATCCTATGGCTACCAAAAATGTACCTATGACAAGTCAGAATAGTAACTCTACAAAAAATATCAGCAATAAATTTAAATAACAACTAAAGCATCCAACATAATCATGCAAGCATACTAAAATTAATCTAATACAAAACCAAACTAAGTACATTTAGTACAAGAATCAACCAACAGTAAGTGAAAGAACAAGATCCAGCAAAAGAAAAATGATCTGTAGTAAAGGAAAGTAAGAAATCGGAAAATGCGAAACAATCAACAATACCACATAATAACTAATAAGTAAAACAATTTCATGTACAATAAATACAAATACCGTACTAATTACATAATATTAAGCTATATAATTAACTCAACAATATAACGCATGAAAGTATAAGTATAATGAAGAGAAACACAGATGTAATACGGAAGTATAAACAAGATATGAACACATTGAAAAGACAACAGTAAGATAGAGTGAAATGTAACTCATAATCTAATCTGCTCACCTAACATTTTCCGGATCACTTCCCTTCCATTAAAATTACTGGCAACAGCTAGTCTGTCAGATCTTTCATTGCCGCGTAACCCTGCACGACCAGGCCAGTAGATCCATATCAGTTCTTGAAAATTCGATGCTTCTAAAAAGGTTTTACATTCATCTCGGAACCATCCCTTTTGGACCTTTCGAAGCATGGATTGTGAGTCTGATACAATAACCGCCTTTGTTAATAAAGTCTCAGACAGCCATCTTAAGGCAGCAGTAACTGCCTCTACCTCCATTCTCATGCTGGAGGCTCTTATCATGTAAACCCCGCTATGTTCAGCGACGGTTCTGCCCTTTACTCTAGCAGAGAAGCCCCACCCTGATTTATTACCACAGATTACAGACCCATCAGTGCACACAATGGCATCATCATCCCCAACATTATCATTTATAAGCTGATCAACTTCCAGCTCTGCTCTCCCATTGGCCCAAGTTCTGCATTCTCTACCAAGGCTGATGATGACTTGCTGGTAGTTCATCCAGCTCTCATCTGACTTACTCCACTCTTCTACCTTGAATATATTTTCAACTGGGGTCACCTAATAGTTGTCTCTGCTTGCGCCATCCATGACATTCCCCTCTTTATTCTTGCTCCTTTGATGACAGAAATTTTCCCATGCAGGGGATGCCTTTTGTCTGTGGTTACTCGCATATAAGCTTTTATCTGGGCCATCGCATATCTGACAGCAATCCAAGCATGTGCCACATCATCACAATGGGGGTAACTCTCGTACAGCCCAGAACTAGTCGCATCCCTTCATTTTGAATGCGTTCTAATCGTTCACTGTGATACAGATAGCGTGAGTATTCATAGACCATACTCGATTACAAAAAAGACCAGCTGATGATATAAGAGAAACAGTGGTCTCTGCTCCAAATGACCGTAACAGAAAACAGAAGGACCACAAAATGATCAACGGCAGATGGAGGCATTTTCTGCAAGATGTGAAAGTAAGAGGATGTGTGTTGCGCACATATTTTTGGCGCACGGATTACGCATACCATGTAAAATGTTTTAATTGTCTGATGAAGATATATTCATCTTTGTATGCATGTTTTGGTCTTGAGGGACGAAACTCAGGTTGGGCAATAAGTAGTCATTCTGTGAGTTATCGCTCTTTGTAGCGTTCTTAAAAATAGAACTCGGCGGAGGAATTTAGACTTACTTGAATCTATTCTGTGTTTGGTTAGGAATAGATTGTTCTTGCTTCAGAATGTCTATGGTCCGAATCTATGTGTAGTGTTTGTCTATGTAGGACGAGTATGTCTTATATCTTGATATCTTAGTATGTTTAAGTGGAACTATTTGTTCTTTACTGTACTGAAGGGGGTCAGGTGTTTTCGGCGGATGAAGAGAAGTGAGAGGGTTCTTCGGTTGTCTAGGCCTAGGGCAGGAAGTCATGTCGGAGAGATGCCCAAGAGTTTGTGATCTCTTTAAGTTATTCTGGGGACGAAGATAGTTTCTTCCAGGATCGTTTAGTCCATGAGTTCCCCAGTTGTGATTCTATAACGCCGGGAGAGCGTTTTTGTGCTTGCTAGTGTATTTCTTATGTCCAGGTAAAAAAACGTACTTTTGCTGACTTCGTTCATTCCTAGGCTTAAGATGGGCAGACGTTTACATGAACTTACCTATGAATATGTCGGGACGACATATTCTCTAGCAGCACTAAATATGTTTATATGCAGCAGCTATGAGGACAGAATATGCTGATCCTTGTAGAATCATTTATTGTTGATGAACAAAGCTTCGATTGAAGATTGTGCTATACACCCGTATAGTGAGTGATGCTCAACCGGGAATCAGCAGCCATTGTGGAATTCGATTGATTTTGGAATTCTACTTATTGTAAATCATTAGCAGAGAACGGGAAAACTTCCTGATTATCAGGTGATGATTGAGAGATCACTATTATAAAGAAATTAACATTATCTTCACAGAGATTTGCTATAATGTACCTAAAGGAATCTTCGCTAGAAAGAGATCCTGTTTAGGAGTCAAGTGTGAACAGTATTGCTTAATTGACATGCTCGGTCAGTAAGGTCTACTGACTGTATTTATAAACTATGGAAATCTTGGTGTTTACAGATGTTCCATTGCAAGATTATTCTTCATGAATGCTAATTTAGGACGGTAGTCCATTGATCAATATTATGCTGTCTATGTCGACTCATGTTCCTGTAACTGTACCCAATCTGTCAAGTGTGTGCGTCCAATTAAACTATTGAAACGACTACAGTGGTCTGCATTGGTGACATATCGTAATGAGTGAATGAGTGCCTTATACGGGTCAACACACGAACAGTCCACCATTCGCCTACTCATACTTCACACTCACACTCCATATTTGCATAATCCTGCGTTGGTTGAGTTGACCTTTGCTCCCCCTGGAGCCTTCTTCATATTCACCACTGGTTTGCGTGAGGGGAATACACAGTTACGATCAAGAAGAGTTATCAATGTGCAGATGTGGGAAGTGATCACCACCTAGTACTAGCAAGAATAAAGATGAAGATAAGGACTACTGGGCCAAAAATAACTTAACAGAAAATATTTGACATCAGTAAATTGAGGGACCCCCCCCCCCCCCGCCCCTCCCCAGAAAAGTCTTTGTATCTGGTATAAAGAAACGCTACCAAACTGCTAAGAGACAGGAAAAGGCAACAGTTCAAGATGTTGACCAGAAATTCAGTACAATTTCAACAGTATATAGAGAAAGCAGCAAAATTGGCTTGGGATTCCAGGAAAGGAAAATTCAGGATTGGATAACACCAGAAAGATTGAAAACCATTGAGATGAGAAAAGAGTTCAAAAGAAAAAAATAGAAGCAAAGTCCCCTAGGCTGAAGAAAATATATAGTGAACAGTTCAGTCAGCTGAGCAGGAAATAAAACGTCAAACCGGAGCTGACAAAAGGAAATTCAATGACAACATTGCAAGTCAGGCAGAAGCAGCAGCACCGAGAAATGAACAATGCACGGGTACAAAGTAACAAAAGCGATCAGTGGAAAACGGGGCGCAAACAACATTAAACTATTGAAACGCTAAATAAAGCACCTCCACAGTCACAGCTGAACATTCTCAAGGCTGAAAATTATCTAGATATAAATACAGATATTCCACGTAAGGGAGAAATTGTGACCGCTTGACCTTTCACGCTAGCTTTGTCCCTCCTACTTCACGATAAGCATTTATATGTGCTAGAAGATGCTACATGTAAGAATAACAGACCTTAAAATCAAATAAGACGTTTTTACACAAAACGCAGTATTCATTCAAAGTTCAGTTGCCGTTGCTGCTCTGACAGGGCAAACGTAGGTCAATCACAGGTAATAATGAATGGGTTTTATAAGCGCGAAAGTGGGAAATGAATGTTTGTGTGATCTGGGTTTTTTTTTATCCTAATGTTAAGTTGGAAAAGATCACACATGTGAAAATAAAGTCGAAATAACAGAATGTCGTGTGCAAAAAAGGTCTAAAAGCTGAGGAACGGAGTGCAAATGTTAACTATTGTGTCGTGTGGAAAAAAGAACGAGTCGTGTGAAAAAAAGGCGGGAAAAAAAGAAGAAATAGTATAAATAGAAGAATTGTGGGCGATTGGCAGCGATTTTAGGATTTATGATTCCAAGGATACCATGATTTTAGACTAGAGGATTTTTACAGATAGCGTTAGGTGAACTTCGTCTTTGAGGATACCAAGACAAGTTTTTGAGTAAACAAATCAGTAAATTATTTCTTGTGGATATACATATATTATTCTATATGGATGTACGTACATTATTCAGTTGGATTACATATTTTTTTCATATCGGATAACCAATCATCATTGTGAAATTTACAGTGTTTGTCTAATTACATCAATAAACTCTAATTGAATTTTTCTACATTGCTGTTTGTGGAACTTTACAATAATTTCTTATGGATATACGTTGTTGTGCTGAAACTGTTTTGCTTATCACCAAACTTAAAGGGAAGAACATTCCTGGGTTGAAACAAATAACAAAAGGTCAAGTATCACCATCTCTGGCGGAACGCCAGTCAGCACTTGAACCACAACAACATATGAAGGATTAACTCTGACTACATAAAATCAATATAACTACTAGTGCCGCATTCAACTGACGCGGGCACATATCTTCAAATTGATGCCGTAACCAGTTCGGTTACATGTTCTAATTGGCGCCGTGACCTGCCCTTTTTTTTGGTGAAGACAGACAGGCATAATCAATAAAATGGATCCAAGCCTAGAACAGCAGCAGCAACAACAACAGGCGTTATATGCACAGCAACAACAGCAGCAACAACAACATATTAGAAAATGGGAAAGAGACACTGTCAAAACGTGAGCAGATTGGAGTAGTCTAAATAGAAGACACCATCGCATAGCTGTTAGAAATTTTATCAACAGAATCACACAACAAAAGATATGGGAAGTAAATAATGTCACAACGACTGATCAACAAACATGTATGATTACGACAGAAGATGGAATGAGGGTACATATCAGACCTCTAAAGCAATGGAGAACACCACCTAACATACATCACCAGGTCGGTTTTGTAACATCAAGTGACACACGATGGGCCCCCATGATCAATAGTCAACCTAAAGAAATACACGAACTACAAGTGAAGAAAACAAAGATGATTTGTGTCGCAACACAAACAAACGTTGACAGGTCAAGTCAGGTCAATGACCCAGAACCACAGGTGAAGAAAACAACTATGATAAGTGTAGCAACACAAACAGAGAATAGAGCTGTAGTTTCAGCAACACAAACAGAGAATAGAGCTGCAGTTTCAGCAACACAAACAGATGTTGACCTTAACACTGACACATCATGCAGGCGTATAGGAACAGCAGTAAGAAGGAATCCTATCAAAACAGGTCCACAAGAAGTACAGGACATGGATACATCTTATAGGCGTACAAGAACAGTACAGAAGACGAAACAGGGAGGTGTAAGCACAGAGGAGATGAAGAAAGCAATAAAAGACGAACTGAAGGGAACTAAACCTGACACAGTAGTACTAAAATATGTACAGAGATTTCTGGAGAGAAAGTTTGATACAGACTTATCAGAAAGGAAAGAAGAAATTCGCAGACTTGTGGTGAGAGTAATGGAGGAACTTAATTACTGGGGAATCAAAATAGTGGAAAGAGACGTGTTCTCAGATTCATCAAGTTACTCAGACAGTGTATCGTCAGATGAGGAGGATGAGTTAGAATACACGGAGAGGTGCGAAATGGTAGAAAAGTTGGGAAAAGAAGTGAGAGAAGAAGTGAATGACACGAGTAAGAAAATGGTTAAAGTGGATGAAACAAACATGGAGGAGTTGAAACCGGTGATAGAATCCATCATAGAACGGCCTGATTTTAACTTATCAAGGGGACTAGCATGGAGACTGCTAGAGCAAAAATATCATACAAACTTTCCACAAACAAGAATTGAAATAGATCTGGTTCTAACAAAAATTTTAGATGAAGAAAACATGAAGAGACACAGAATAGAGCAGGCAAATCGCAATCGAAGTCAGACAATGAAGAAAAGAAGGAAGTAATACAGCCTCTGATCGATGTGATGCAAGAGGAGTATTAAGACACAGTCAAGAAGAAACAAAGAAACAAGGATGATATGAGAGCCTAGCCGCACTACACAGAAACAACACATCGGTGTTCGCAACGTTATTCACATGATCACAACCATAATTCACTACCCCCTCATCAGCCCCAACATACTCCCTACGCGACCCCGTCGCAACCCCAGTGATTATGTAAAGCGAACATTTGATGACAGAAGACATACCATGGAACCCAGAGGACAAGTATACTACAGATTTGAACAGCCCACGACCAGTGAACCTACTTTCCCATTAGATAATCTCCTGCAACCTCATAGGAAGTATCAAGGTGAAAATCCCATCGAAGTCATACTACAAGAGAAGTATAGAGCACATCAGATAGCTAATCGTAATGCACAGAAAGCCTTCAAGAAATGGCAGAAACAACATGATAAAAGAGCTAAATTAGAACAATTTCAGGTTCTTGTGCGTTAATTCACCGGTTAAATCAAATTCTGGATATTTATTACCCAAACTGATAACCGTACTTTTTCTTGACTGAAAAAGGTTGATTTCACATTGTGATTTGGGAGGCAAGTAAAAAAAAAAAAACCGTTTCTCGTGCATTCTTAGTTGACACGCTTACGACAGACCCGCCCTCAACCCCCCCCCCCCCGTATTTTTTAAAAACTTTATAAACCAATAGAACGGAATTGAATCAGTTCTACAAGTTAACGGTACACAGGAAACAAGGGAAATCGCTGCCGTTGCCTTCTCTAACTCAAGATCAGAGTCAGGTACCCATTTACAGCTGGTTAAACTGATGCGTGACACCTGTTCCCTTCCTCGCTGCCGTTGCCTTCTCTAACTCAAGATCAGAGTCAGGTACCCTTTTACAGCTGGTTTGACTGATGCGTGACACCTGTTATAGAGTGTTAGAGACTTCACCATACTAGGTCGAGCATCGAGAGATGGGGCCTACCTAGCTATAAATGGGTACTTAACTTTGAGTTAGGGAAGGAAAAGACAGTGAGGAAGGAAACTGGTCTCCCCACCTCTCGATGCTGGACCTAGTATGGTGAAGTCTCTAACACTCCATAACCAGCTGTAAATGGGTACCTGACTCTGATCCTGAGTTAGAGAAGGCAACGGCAGCGAGGAAGGGAACAGGTGTTACGCATCAGTCTAACAGCTGTAAAAGGGTACCTGCCTCTGATCTTGCGTTAGAGAAGGCAACGGCAGCGAGGAAGGGAACAGGCGACCCCACCTCATAAAGCTGGGACCCAGTACATCGAAGTCTATAACTCTTCACTCCCAAACGGCAGAATGTGCTACGTGACTACAACCTTACAAACGGCAGGCGTGTTTTTAAAAAAAATTCTAAGCAACGGGGGAGGGGGGGGGAGAGGACAATGTGAAATGACACTTTTTCAGTCAAGAAAGAGTACGGTGATCGGTTTGGGTAATAAATATCCAGAATTTAATTTAACCGGTGAATTAACGCACAAGTACCCAATTTCAAGTTGGTGATAAATGCGTTTGAACAAGATGATAAGAACATGGTCACCAAAGCTCATGCAGCACAAATTAAGACAGCTACTCATCGCCCGATAGCACCACCAGTTTTATCTAATGGCAGACCCATACATAAAGCCACATTGAACCACTATCATTCCACAGATACGTCAAAAACCTCACACAGAGAATCTGAGAACATAAATACATATTGCCGCAGAGAATCAGAGAGCAACAATAGAAATTGCGACGAACACACAGACAACGCTGTTTCACAAGCAGAACGGCACACATCTGAACAAGATAATGATACTCGACACACAGCACCGCCTAATGATGAAAACGCAGACAGCGCTACATGCACACTTGAGGAAGATATTATTCTTCCATCACCTCCATTGAGACACGAATCTGACCTAGATACAGCAGATCCGGAGAGTGACCACGAAAGCATGAACAGTCCAGACAACACGGAATCTCGCACTGCAACGGGGCGCCCACATTCTGGTGCAGCAGATGACTCCCCACTGTTAACGGGATTTGTCCGGTTGCCTCAGGAGCACATACGTAAGAGATTGCGTGGAAAACGCAGACAGCCCCACAACACGCAGCATGAGGTGCACCATTTCAATACTACTTCATACTTACCCTCAACAACTGCAGCCACCACCCACTCGACAGTGCGAAATGCGCCATCCTCTTGTGATCAACGATTGACAAAAGCTACCTTGAGGGAAATCGCCAAGTTCCTCATGTCAACATTCGTAAGCGTCCAGTTCAACGATTATTAGTTTATTGGAGAATCAATCTTCTCTAATAACAAAAGGTACTACCCCAGCTAAAGTACCCAACGAGTGCTCTCTCTACAAATAGCACTACCCCTCGTTACCCCCATCATCTAAAGTCACTAGTGTCCATTTTTTTTTTTTTTTTGGTAGGAAATTTTATTTTTTCAGAAAGATGTCAGCCTCAGTCAAGATCCTGCTGATGATACTGATGATACTGACGATATTGACAGTTACGACGTCTGCAACACCCACATATACTAACAAGTTATTATGGCGTCACACCACTGTGTTTTAATTGTATATATTTATTTCAGATTCTTCGTCGACATGGACTGTCATTAGGACTACATCTTTTACACCGCTATGTCAAGAAATTGAAGAACTTTTGCAAACATTCTATAAACTATATTATCCCGGTTAAACAGAACTTTAAATTATCACAGTTCTCTAGTTATACAAAAAAAATTTTTGCAAGTGTTAGGTACGAAATCTTTATGATTAGAAGAGTACCCACTGTACAAATTACACCACTTTTGCCTTTGAAAATCTTTATAAATGACTTATGCTTTACAACGATTTTTATTTTTTTGTTCTTTTTCCCTTCTTGATGAATTTAGTGACAAAAGCAAACACACTGTACGCACACACATATTTTTCCATTGTGACACAGAGTTTTTTTCTTTTTTAATGTGTTAACTCACCGCTTTCCTTTTGTGTTATGAAAAGGCCGTTTTATAATGTTCAATCGCATCGAGAATGTATTTTGGCGATTTTTTCTTAATGATGCTGTTTACAACCTGAATGATCATATATGGCTTCTCACGTTATTCAAGCAGACGACCCTTTCTCACAGATATACGACGAATCAGACGTCAAATTTATTCTTCCCTACACATCCAAAGGCGTTTTCATCTCCTGTCATCTCCATCACAGACGGAGCGTTTCTAAATCGACGCTCCTTTCCGAGCAATCCCCTACTTCAAAAGGAATTTACCTATGTTGACGTGTCTATCAAATTCTATAAATAATTCTTTGTAGTCTGGGAAACACCCCTTCTCGCATTCCTGAATCCAGTGAGACACACAAGAGGTCATGACCCGACGAACTAGAGTGTCAGGACTATTGATTGTGCCTAGCATAGTTGGTGTTTTGAATTTTAAGCGGTTTAGTGTATAAATACCATGTGTACAAGAAGATGAAATGTCCACAGCGGACATCGGTAAAAGATAATGAGGACATTGTTCTCCTCTGTTTAGGATTGTTTCGGGGTTTGCAAGCATGTGAATGTCTGCAGAATTCGCATGGTTGCACCACAACCACCTCAGCTGAATGAGTACTGGAAAATCGCGCACAATACTCAACACCCTCCCACGGTGATAAACCATACTCCGTCATTTATCCCAATATACATCCCTCCCCTTTCCCCTCCACTAAATAACTGAGACATATATATTTTCACCTAAATTTGACTTGGTGATATGCGAGTATTTTGCAAGTTGGGTAAAACTTATATGCTAATCAACACAGTTCGCGGATTGGCGAAATACTACATTGTTACATGCAAACGATGACGATTTCATGGCAAATCGCTAACATGATAACGGATATGTTCACATGTTGATAAACCTTGAATTGAGAAATAAACATCACATATTGATGTACCTGTATTTTTCTGACCATTTGTCACGTTGTAAGCGGAACGCTACAGTATATTTTCTTGACAAATTGTTGTCCATTATTATGAACTTGCATTTGTATGCGGATTTTATATTTGATGACGAACCTATAAACAGTTTGGTACTTTGTTCAGGGTAACTGAGATAGTTCATACTCCAACACCCGATAATTTTTTGTATCGGTATAGTTGTCCTCCCTCATAGTAACGACTATTACATAAGTTGGAGATTAGAGACATTTTTAAATAAATACGTTGTAACTCCATGTAACCAGATTAATAATGCTATATTTATATTTTACGACCAACACATAGACAGTTCACCAAACTTGTCCAGATTTTTGGTGTTTAAGACCCATATACATCCTGGTAAATCACTGACCGCAGTGGCAGGATTGGGGTCGCTTGTATCATATGATTGTATTATATTTACCACGTTCTATATTGACAGTTACGAGAGCGTACAGCTCCAGTTCATATTTTTTATAATAAATTTATAGATTAACATTGCCATGTATGTTTATTCCCATATATATATTTATATATACGAGCTCGTATATTACATTTTTTTTGCGTCCCACGGTCTGATGTTTGACCATTAGTTCTATGCTGTTAGGCTGATGTTCGTTGCAGCAACTACATTTTAAGATTGTTAAATACTTAATGAATATTAGTCAATTCTGTTAAATATTGCCAAAGCATTTTTTTGTTTTTTGTTTTGTTTTTATTTCTGTTGTTTGCACAACCCATGAAAATCGTACGCGATTATTTTTTTAATTTAATTTAATTTTTATTTTTTTTATTTAAATGTTATCATTAAGTATGTTATCATTATGGTGATGACTAACGCACAGCGTTGTTCATATTGATATTGTTAAGAAGTAGTGTACATCTATACTGTTCAATGGCGAAGTGTATTAACAAATTTTATGTATCCCCCGTTTTACGCATTATAAATATACTGGGATCCCTCGTTTTACGAACAATTTTTACCTTTTTCTTTTTTTCTCTCTAAGACACTCTACCAATAGGTTAGTCGTTTATAACAGTCACTAGCATGAGGTACTTAGTTGATAGTACGCAAATGTCTCCCTCAGGGATACATTTGTGTGGCCAGGGACATATGTGACCGCTTGACCTTTCACGCTAGCTTTGTCCCTCCTACTTCACGATAAGCATTTATATGTGCTAGAAGATGCTACATGTAAGAATAACAGACCTTAAAATCAAATAAGACGTTTTTACACAAAACGCAGTATTCATTCAAAGTTCAGTTGCCGTTGCTGCTCTGACAGGGCAAACGTAGGTCAATCACAGGTAATAATGAATGGGTTTTATAAGCGCGAAAGTGGGAAATGAATGTTTGTGTGATCTGGGTTTTTTTTTATCCTAATGTTAAGTTGGAAAAGATCACACATGTGAAAATAAAGTCGAAATAACAGAATGTCGTGTGCAAAAAAGGTCTAAAAGCTGAGGAACGGAGTGCAAATGTTAACTATTGTGTCGTGTGGAAAAAAGAACGAGTCGTGTGAAAAAAGGCGGGAAAAAAGAAGAAATAGTATAAAAAGAAGAGTTGTGGGCGATTGGCAGCGATTTTAGGATTTATGATTCCAAGGATACCATGATTTTAGACTAGAGGATTTTTAAAGGTAGCGTTAGGTGAACTTCGTCTTTGAGGATACCAAGACAAGTTTTTGAGTAAACAAATCAGTAAATTATTTCTTGTGGATATACATATATTATTCTATATGGATGTACCTGCATTATTCAGTTGGATTACATATTTTTTTCATATCGGATAACCAATCATCATTGTGAAATTTACAGTGTTTGTCTAATTACATCAATAAACTCTAATTGAATTTTTCTACATTGCTGTTTGTGGAACTTTACAATAATTTCTTGTGGATATACGTTGTTGTGCTGAAACTGTTTTGCTTATCACCAAACTTAAAGGGAAGAACATTCCTGGGTTGAAACAAATAACAAAATGTCAAGTATCACCATCTCTGGCGGAACGCCAGTCAGCACTTGAACCACAACAACATATGAAGGATTAACTCTGACTACATAATATCAATATAACTACTAGTGCCGCATTCAACTGACGCGGGCACATATCTTCAAATTGATGCCGTAACCAGTTCGGTTACAAAATCATCACAGTTATCAAAAGGTTGAAGAACGGAAAAACCCCAGGCCGTGACAACCTAAATGCAGAGCTATTTAAAACAGATCCTGTATTAGCGGTAGAGCTATTTGAACCACTATTTGTACAAATCTGGCAAACAGAAACAACACCAGTGGAGTGGAACAAAGGAATACTTGTTAAATTGCCAAAGAAAGGTGACTGCAACAACTGGAGAGGAATTACTCTCCTATCAGTTCCCAGCAAAATATTGGGCAGAATAATTATTCAAGAAATTTGAAGTGCACTAGACCATTAACCGAGGAAGGAACAAGCAGGTTTCAGAAGAAACAGACAATGTACAGATCATATATTCACCCTCAGGAACATAATACAGCAGGATTCAGAAGTAACAGACAATGTGCAGATCATATATTCACCCTCAGGAACATAATACAGCAGGATTCAGAAGTAACAGACAATGTGCAGATCATATATTCACCCTCAGGAACATAATACAGCAGGATTCAGAAGAAACAGACAATGTACAGATCATATATTCACCCTCAGGAACATAATACAGCAGGATTCAGAAGTAACAGACAATGTGCAGATCATATATTCACCCTCAGGAACATAATACAGCAGGATTCAGAAGTAACAGACAATGTGCAGATCATATATTCACCCTCAGGAACATAATACAGCAGGATTCAGAAGAAACAGACAATGTACAGATCATATATTCACCCTCAGGAACATAATACAGCAGGATTCAGAAGTAACAGACAATGTGCAGATCATATATTCACCCTCAGGAATATAATACAGCAGTGTTCAGAATGGCACAGGCAGGCTGTATATACATTTTGTTTACTTTGAAAAGGCATTTGACAGCATACACAGGGACAGCCTATGGACACTACTGAGGGCTTATAGAATACCTAAGTGCATTGTCTCCGTCAATAAAAGCCTGTATGTTAATTTCACATGCAGTGTTGGGCAGAGCAACCTTACTTTTGAGGTGAAAACAGGAGTGCAGCAGGGATGCCCCACTCATCAACCACTATATTTTTAACTGTCATAGACTGGGTGATGCGCCAGACAACAACGGATGCCCCTAGAGGAATAAGATGTACAACTTACTCTACACTGGAGGATCTAGAATACACAGATGACATTGCACTGTTCGCACACTCACATCAACACATCTAAGAAAAAAAGACAGACTGAATAAACATAGCAGGTAGGACTAAACATAAATCTCAAGAAGACAGAAGTCATGACACTAAATGTAAGAAATCCACCACCCATAAAAATAGGGGATGAAGAGTTAAAAAATACAAACACATTCATATACTTAGGAAGCATAGTAACACCAGATGGCGGAACAATTAAAGACTTCTGTAGCCGAATTAATAAAGCCAGAATAGCCTTCGCCAACCTAAACAACATCTGGGAATCCTCCCTGTACAGTACAAACATTAAATTAAAAATATATGAGAGCTGCGTAATTTTCTGTACAATGCAGAGTGCTGGAGAGTAACAGAAAAGGAAATGTCCAAATTTTCATCTTTCCACACAACCTGCCTAAGGAAAATTCTTAGAATTTACTTGTCGAACACCATCACCAACCAAGAACTCCTCGCTTACTGTGACGTGCACTGGAAAAGACAGTCGTCAGTCAGAATTTGAGAAGAAAGTCTAGCGCGTAGACATAACCATTTCCTTCGGTCTATTGGTTAAAAAGTGATTCATGGAGATTTTTATTATGTATTTCTGGTAAGAGGAAAATAGTTCTAAGTGTTAGAAGTATTTCACGGTGATAGCATTTAAAGTTAAACAGTTAAATACTTCACTTACATCTTATTTTTTTTTTTTTTTTGCTAGTAAGGCGAATTAAATAAAATATCGCGTAGCGAGTTTCATTACCAGATATTCAATTAAAATGTTAGACAACGTCCCCGACCGCTACCTAGCTGAGACGAGACGGTAAATTATTTTTACAGTGCAGACCGACGCTTCACTAAACTCTCCAGGAGAGAGAGAGATTAACAAGACGGTTAACCAGACCTGACTTAGAGGCTAAACGACTGATAAGGAAATAAATACTGTTTATATTTCATATTTTTAAATTATTATTATTATAGCGTCTATTATTTTTTTAAATGCCATACGACAAATTAACAGACACCGACAATTTACTAGATACTAAATGATAGCTGCTAATTTGTACGTGGCGCATTGTGAGAAGAAAATAATAAATAACACACTGTGCGTGTGACTGCCAGCCGCGAGAAGGGGCGGAAGAGTCTTCATTGACTCAGTCCGACCCACCTCCGCGGCCAGCGGTGTCTGTGTGTAAGGCGTAGGGAAAAACACCGTGTATCTTTTAAATTCGTCAGGATTTGATAGAGCGGAGGAGAGACTGTCGTGTCCCCGTCTATACATATTTATATTTACATAGAGTGATAGCATTTTCCCATAAAACGTTTTTTTGTATTTTTAGCAGACCTGATCCCAAGTGGATGGACCAGCGGTCTTTTCTTTTTCTTTTCCATTTCCATGGTTAAGTGTGTACAAGCCGAAGATACTGTATGACTATAAATTATAATAATGGACTTACCCAATCCAGAATACTATTTTTATCAGCCAACAGTGGCGTTTACCTGAAACATTATTATTATTTTCCCCAACACAGTTGTAATCCAAATGGAGTACTAAAATATACACTGTGCAGGACTGGCACTCTGACAAAGAGTCGGTCGACAGAAAATTCGTCATCATCATTGTAACATTTGTAGCACCGGATTATTCCAGAACGCTAGAAGTGTTCCCCTCTCTTAAACGGTAAACACCAAGGACCCTCACCAAGGACTCAATATTTGTAGTAAACCCTAAATCCAAATAGACGTTCCAGCCGAGCGGGAAACAAGACTGTTTTCCCCGCCCGCCCTCAACACTGCAAGAGTCGTCGCAACGAAATTATTCAGTTGTAGTTCCTGTATCTAGAATCAACTTCCCCTGTGCACACATCGGAGGAACAGTGCTAGTATTTTTTAGAACAGTGAAGACAACCATTATGATTTATATTAGTTCCAGGATTCATCGTGGACCTTAACTTATTCGGCGTTCACCTCATTAGTTTTTTTCTGGGATGAACTGGGGCCAATTTGTGTCCTCGACAGCTGGGTGTGATACACTAATCAACAGCAAAGTAGGGATTATGTTCATGGAATAAATTTACTAAGGGATACCACAGACCCAAGGGAAGAAATACAAAATAGGTAAAAGTGTGAGAGGTTGCCACATGAATGAGAGAGCGTGTGTTGATTTTATTGTTGCTGGAAATTATCAATTAATCTTTGGTGGTTTGATTTGATTCTGTTTACTTTACTTGGTCTTTTATTGTACCAGTATTGTTATTCTGTAAACCTAGTGCTAACCTTCAACCTTTGGGTAAATATTTTCTTTGGGTTATTTTCCTTTATACGGCGAAGGCGCGCCATTCTTCTTTATTTCCTCTATATGTAAATGCGTTTTCTTGATATCTTTGGGTAACTTGATGTTGTAAAATAGTTTAGTGATAATAAACAACAAGAAAACTTAACTTTGTGTGTTGGTCAGACCCATTTATCCCTAGTTTAACACGTTTGTGTGACATTGTTGTCACATATTGTGGCGTGTAGAGTAACCTGTTCTTATTTTAGATAAGGGAGGGGATGCGTGTCGTATTAGTTAAAGTTCCGGAGAAGGTCTCCGTGGCCAAAGTATACACTAGGGGATAGTCAAACATCACGAATCAGCATAACTGCAGTGAGCTGACAAACACCTCCTTCACAATTCACAAATATGCAGTTTATTATACCTGACACAAAGCTCCATGAAATCAGTTCTCGCCAAAGGCAACTGCAGTAATAAGTAGTTGTCCAGTCCGTTCAATATCAAACGCTGGTCAATGGCAATCATACAAACTTTATTTCTCATAGTCCACTGGGCATCTTCATGAATCTTCTTCAGGTGCCTGGTCTGGAACAAACATTGGCGATCATGACCCTCCAATCTTCTCTATCTTTTGATAGTCTAATGAGGTAGTTGTTGTCCATGCTGTTGTTTGTTGCCCAGTTGTTTAAGCTTTCCACATACATCTTTCTCTGCCTTCCTCTTCCACTCCTACGTGGTATTTTCCCACATAAGACTAATTCCTCCACTCCTCCTCTTCTGTTAATATGTCCCATAAATTTCATTTGTCTTTTCCTGATGGTTTTGATGAGCGATATATTAACACCCGCAGCTGTCAATACCTCGGCATTTGTTTTCTTCTCTGTCCACGATATTCTCAGTATCCTTCTCAAAAACCACATTTCCGCTGCCTCCAGTTTTTTCATCATTTGGTTACTTATTGTCCAACATTCGCATCCATATAAAAGAACGGACCACTCGTAGCCCCTTAGTAAGCGAATGTTTGTGCTTATGGTGATGTTTCTGTTTTTCATTACGTTGCTCATCCTAGTAAAGGCTTCTTTGGACATGACGATCCTTTTCTTTATCTCTGTGTCACATCTGCCATCTGATGTCAATGTGTAGCCTAAATATTTAAAGACATTGACTTGTTTGATTTTTTTCTCTTTTGCTGTTCAAAGACATACTGATATTTGTATTTTCTTAGAAACTACCATGCATTCAGTTTTGCTGACATTCAAAGATAATCCTTTCAACTCGCTCTCTTCCACTACTTTTTCTAGAATGATATATAGATTTTCGTCTGACTCAGCTATTAAAACTGTGTCATCTGCATATCTCAGATTGTTGATATTTTGTCCTCCGACTTTAATTCCCTCGAGGTGTTCAATGTTTCGAAGTACCGACTCGCTGTATATGTTAAAAAGATCAGATGATAACACACATACCTGTCTAACTCCTCTTTTAATTGCTCTGAATTCACTTAGTTCTCCATTAAATCTGATCGCGGATTCATGCTCCCAATATATGTTCCTTATTATCCTAAGATAATAAGGAACATGAATAGATATAATTTTCCTGAATATAATAAACCAGGGACACCTCAACTAAGTATAATGATGTCCTGGTGATGGAATGGTGCACGAAAAACACAGTATACTGCAGGAGCTCAATACACATACGTCCGCTCACATTTAAGTACAAGCCGCATCTCTTCTTGCAGACGATCACCTCACTTCTGCTTCAAAATGTTCCCGTCTGCATCTACCCCATATCGGCATGACGTCTCTTCCTTTATTAATAGGTAAGTCCGTATAAAATTATCAGAAAAGGAGCCCTGTCGAGCCAACTATTATACCGACATAATCGTTATGAATTTTAATCATAACAGGAGGCAAAGACTGTCTTATAACAAAGTACAGTTGTACGGATAGGCTGGATGAGAAAAACCTACTCACTACAGAGACATATCTTTCCCTCAACCTACCACCTGTGAAATCTATTTTCTATAAATTCTCGAGTATCAGTCAACTTTTACTCTTTATCTAGACTGGGCCCAATAAACCAATTAGCCTACCGTACGACACCAACCAAGAACTGCTAGCTCTGAGCCACCAAGAAGACATGCGCACCATCATAACGGGTAGACGCTGGATTCGGGTTGGTCACATCCTAAGAAGAGATCCTGCCAACATCACCAGAACTGCCATGTTATAGACTCCAGAAGAAAAGCGAAAGCAAGGATGGCCAAAAGCCACCTGGCGGAGAACTGTTGAGACAGAGATGCTAAGCATGAATCAGAGCTGGGGCAACACAGGAAGGAAGGGTTTCGACCGAGCAAAGTGGAGACAGGTTGTTGCTTCCCTACAAGACGCCATCAGGCGTGATGGTCACTGATTGCTTTGTCGGTCAGCGGCCATGGATCAAAGTGGAGACAGTTTGTTGCTGCCCTACAAGACGCCATCTGACGTGATGGTCACTGATTGCTTTGTCAGTCAGCGGCCATAGATCAAAGTGGAGACAGTTTGTTTCTGCCCTACAACACTCCATCTGGCGTGATGGTCACTGATTGCTTTGTCAGTCAGCGGCCATGGATCAAAGTGGAGACAGTTGTTGCTTCCCTACAAGATGCCACCAGGCGTGATGGTCACTGATTGCTTTGTCGGACAGCGGCCATGGATCAAATTGGAGACAGTTGTTGCTTCCCTACAAGACGCCATCAGGCGTGATGGTCACTGATTGCTTTGTCGGTCAGCGGCCATGGATCAAAGTGGAGACAGATGGTTGCTTCCCTACAAAACGCCATCTGGTGTGATGGTCACTGATTGCTTTGTCGGTCAGTGGCCATGGATCAAAGTGGAGACAGTTTGTTGCTTCCCTACAAGACGCCATCTGGCGTGATGGTCACTGACTGCTTTGTCGGTCAGCGGTCATGGATCAAAGTGGAGATAGTTTGTTGCTCCCTGTTGTAGATTTTCGATAGGGGAATTAAGACTTGGGTTGGTCCCTTCTGAATAGATTAGAAAAAGTGATAGTCACAGTGAGAAGTAGTAATAGCAATAGATTTCCACGAGTGAGATGGTAGAAATGTGATAGAGGCTGTCTCTGAAATCAAGAAATCGTCTCTCTTTCACCTATCTTCTATGACAGATTTAGATTGAGTCAGACAGTCTACACACATATATATGATATATATATATATATAAATATGTATATATATATATATATATATATATATATATATATATATATATATATATATATCCACTCACATACATACACACATAAGACGACAGGTAGACGTACAGACGTGGGAAAAACTATGACAATGATTATATGAAAAGTTTGGGAAAACGAACTGACCGACACGCTGGAATAAATTTTATGAGTAGTTTATTTATCCAGACTAAACTTCTCTCACAAACATATCAAATCACATCAAGCATATACCAAAAAAAAATAATAGACAAAAAAATCAAGAAATGCTACCAGAATGATAGACCCGTTGGTATGATCCTTCCCTCGATGTATAGCTCACAGTCCCGTTAGAAGAAAGTGATAGCCCAAAGAGTCACAGATACATATGATTTAGTCTAAAATTCTTCCCCTTTAAGGTATAAACAGACTGGATACTCTGATCTAGTCTAAGGGAATATATATATATATAGTTAGCAATACCTCGCATAAAGAAATGTTATGACAGCAAAAAAATGAATGGGTGTCAAAATACCACCATAAAGGGATCGCGCAGTCCTGCATTCACTCTATTCATTCAACTGTGATCACGTGCATTTTGTTCATACTCACAGCTTTGGTAGCCACTTCGGGAACCAAAAAAACAATATTTTTTAGGACTTGCCCATACAGAATCTTCAATGGTAATCTTGGCCAAGAAAACCCCAGGTCCAAAAAGACGGGTTGAATTCACTACTTCCGGGACCGTTCTCTTGGGAATACTATTGTTTTGGATGTCTGTTTAAGTCACATAAAATTGTCCAGGTACGAGCGTTTATAGCGAGCATAGTGTCAACATCTTAGATTTCAAACGAATAAGGAATGTCAGGTCGGCTCCTTCTCTCAGTATAGGAATTTAGTTGGTCACGCCACCACTTGTCAACAGTGTCGGGAAAGTTACTGATTGAAATATGTTACTTGCCACAAAGGCTGAAAAATGACTAGAGTGTTCTCAGGAAGAATCAAATCAGGCTCGATGACCTGTTACTTCTTTAAAATCTTAAAGTTCTTGCAAACGTTATACATCAAATCTTTAAGGTAAGAATGTTTGTTGTTTTCTTCACAGATTTATCTCTTTACTCAAACGCTGGCAAAGTTTGGGTACCACAGTTTCACTATATATAAATGGAAAAAACACATATCAAATAATTATACATACTATAACTGATAATTTAAACTGCAAGCGTAGCTTGTCTTATAGTTTAACACTTCCCGTGGAATAAGTTATATTTAAAAATCAAACATCCTGAATTAGGAATACCTACGCATTCCGTCAATACTCAAGATGTAGCAGTCATTTAATAAGTTAGTTTTAAAATATTCTCGACTGCGTATTAGCAGTTAAATTAAATCCATTATGGCTACATGATTTTAAGCTACAAATTATAATTTATTCCGCTTTCCACTGTAACTCTTCGACTAGAGAATATAACAGACTTAATAATTTAACTCTCTGCACAAATCTAACCAGCAAAATGAAATAAGCGATTTAACACTTTAACACTCACAAAATACTAGATAAATAATATAAGATTTACCTCAACACAGAACTACTAAGAACTTAAACCACTACGATCATACTAAATGACATCTCTATTAACAGAGATTCTAGAATCGAACGAAGGCTTGTTCTAGTCTTGACTGCGAAGTTACTGAGTGAAAATGAAATCTAACTCCCTCCAGTATATATGAAACACCAGACAAAGATGTACACTATTTCCATAAACTACGCAATAGCCTCCCCTTCTCTTAACACCTCCTGTCTTCGCACCTCACGCCAAAATGACCATTCTGAGCGAATGCGTGATGGCGCCTTCTCCACCCTGACACTGAGAATCTACCGAGAAAACTACGTGTCAGATGCAAAATACCAGACAAATGTATGATACTGCGCCGGGGAGATGTCGGGATTCACGCCTCACCTCAGCGCTCACAGAGAAGCTACGTTTTGACAAGTGAGAATGCAGACGATATGTCGGCTCTATGTCTGAGATAGCCAAATATTCGCGGTTATTTCGTCAATCTGCAGCGATTGACCGAATGCATTCTCACGCCAAATCGTCTGGTGCAAGGGACTGACACGTTACGTAAAAAGTTACTCGTTTAATCAGCAATGAAATGCGTTTCTAAATGAGAAACGAAACTGGCGAAAGTGAGAATGGGAAAAAAATTATTTCTCGCAAACGAATGGATGCGAAAAATGCAGGAAAAAGGTAAAGAGTGATAATAAAATAGGGGATACGGGTGAAAGAAAAAGAAGAGGATATAGGCAATTCAATGATCATAAAACCTCTGTGACACTCCCTTACAAGACGCCATGTGGCGTGATGGTCACTGATTGCTTTGTCGGTCAGCGGCCATGGATCAAAGAGGAGACAAGTTTGTTACTTCCCTACAAGACGCCATCAGGCGTGATGGTCACTGATTGCTTTGTCGGTCAGCGGCCATGGATCAAAGAAGAGGAAATTGGTAGAGTCGGTATTTGAGATAAGTAAGTGCAAAGGCAGCAAGAAAAGGTACTGGTCACCAAACCTCTCAAAGTTTGACCTAGAATAGTGTTATCTCTAACACTTCACTCCCCTACGGCTGTATCTGATATGGGACTACCTGTACCTTTATTGTCTTAAGAATTAGGTGAGCTTGTCAGGCTAGCACAAAGTAGTACCAAATGTTGAAAAGATACACATCTTGGGCACATGATATCCACGTGATCTTTAATGACGCATAGATCCACGAGTTCAACCTTCTGTAGCCTCGTGTATCTGACTGAAGCTAAAGCGACATGTGGTCGGAAGATCGCAGTGATTTTCCTAAAAATCAATATCCTAATGACAACACTACAAGGTGCAACTGTCAAGTCAAACTGTTGACACCGCTGGAGTAGGCGACATATTTGGTTTTGTCAATATTTGCATATATACTACTCGTCAAAAGTCAAGGGCCACTTAGAAAAACCTTGGTTGAAACCATAAAACAAATCTGATATAAACGTAATTGGTATCAGTCAAAACGGCATTTATTGAATACCAAATTGACATGTCACGTAAAGGAATGGAAACACACATTCAAACGCAATGAAGCTGTAAAGTGTGTCACCCACCTTTTCAAAAGTCACACAATAGATATTGGACAAATAGACATTTCAAAATCTGGTATGACCACCGTTTGCAACAAGGCATTCAAGACAGCGTTGACGCATCGAGTCCACAAGAGTCCGAAGAGTATCCTGAGGAACAGCTTGTCATTCCTGAAGCAGAAATGCAGTCAGCTGTGTAACATCCATTGGCAGGGGGTGATTTGTTGACAATCTTCGGCCAAGGATATCCCAGAGGTGCTCAATCGGAGAAAGGTCAGGTGAATGAGCTGGCCACGCCATCCTGATGATCCCATGTTGCTGAATAAACTCATTCACCACACGAGCTCGATGGGGTCGAGGTTATCATCTTGGAGGATGGCATTACCACCTATGGCCTCCAGAGCAGGCTGAACAATTGGTCTCAGGATTTCGTTCTGATATCTTGGGCCGGTCAAGTTGCCTTGGATGATGTAGAGTGGGGTCCTGCCGTGTCTGTAGAAGCCTCCCCAGACAATGACAGGACCCCTACCATAACGATCCACCTCTCGAATTGTGTCATCAGTAAATCGCTCTCCTGGTCGTCTCCAAACTCGAATCCTGCCATCATTGAATGACACAGTGAAGCGAGATTCATCAGTGAAGAGAACTTGACTCCATTGTTGCCTTGTCCATCGGATGTGCTCGCGACACCAAGCAACACGGGCTCTGCGATGAGCAGGAGTAAGAGATATTCTGACTGCAGGACGTCGAGCAGCCAGTCCAAATTCATGTAAACGTCTGCGAATGGTGCTTTGACTGACATTAACGTTTACAGTTTGTCTCAGCTGACATCTTAGAGTGGAACAAGTCACTGTTCGATGGAGCAGGGCTGAAAACAAGATGTACCGGTCATCATGTCTATTGGTGCATCTAGAGCGACCTGGCCAGTGGCGATCCTCCACACTTCCTGTGGCCTGAAATCTCTCCAAATTTCTTTGGATAGTAGAGTGTGACACTGCAAGCCGTCTAGCAACCTCACGGACAGATAAACCACTTTCAACCCACGCTATAGCCCTCATTCTTTGTAAGGTGTCAAGACTTCTTCTCGGTGGCATGGTTTTTGCAAGTGATGAAACTACCCTAAGTCTGCTGATTGTAAAACAAATTAAGAGTGAACTCTGTTCACGAAAAGTCGCCATTGCACGTGGAATGTCAATCAGCACGATTACTTCACCTGTTTGGTTGTATGGAAGTTTGAAAAAACAGATTAAAAATGTGAATTTATGGTCAGCAAACCAAATTGCACGTGATCACCATGGTTGTCGGTGAGATTTTTTTATGCTTAACGTGCATAGAGGACTGTCAGAGGAAGATATTGCACCCATTTTTACTAAAAACTTCCTTTATTTAATCATTCTATGCGCTTATATAAAAGTGTATTGAAAATAATAGGGTGGCCCTTGACTTTTGACGAGTAGTATACTAGGGCAACTATTCAATTTATGCCATAACGTTTATTTCAAGAATCGAACAGGAAAATGTTTGCTGGAGAAAACCTACTCGGTTACGTGCGCTTGGAGCTTGAGCACTTCTGTCTTGTTACATATTTATTAGATAAGTAACGCTTCATCCTATTTTAAACACCATGTAAACGATGTACGAATACGGTTTGTTTGATCCCACAAAAACGTCATGCACTCAACAACCCTCATCACCTCCTTGTGGGGTATATATGTCTTCACGAATTTACCACTTTGCCTTCCACTCAACAACCCCCTCATCACCTCCTTGTGGGGTATATATGTCTTCACGAATTTACCACTTTGCCTTCCACTCAAGATCTTTCTATGTCTTCATGATGCCTTGCATGTCTGTCTTGAATTCCCGTCTCTGTTCCTTTTTAAGTCCTCTCTTTCTTTTACTATGATGGTTTCAAAAAGGACTGCCTTGTAATGTAATCAGCTGGTTTCCTCAAAGTGTCCTGTTTAAAGCTTGTGTCTTGTTCGCCCAGTTTTTATTCACATTGTATATGTTCTGTTCTTTCAATCACATCGACATTGTCGATCTTGTCACAGAATGACAATCCTATTCTATACTAGCACTCGTCTGTGCAAGTCTACAAGTTTATCAAATAAGATAAATGATACATATATATATATACTCCAAAATATACACACAACCCACTAAATGTCATTTTCATGTCTTACTGTGCGCTTGTTGAAGCAGGTTTTTCCATTTCACATTGAGGCTATATATTATAATATCAACGTACAGCAGGCAGCACAGATGTAGGTATCCAATAACTTCATAGCTGTTGCCTTTATGATGTAAAAATAATCAATGCATATCTTCAGATCTGGTCACTGTAACGTGAAACTTCAATGCTAGAGCAGGCAACAACAAGAAGAGCATACAGTAGGAAGACCTGGCTGTGTAGACCGTAATGATGGTAGAGACGGAATAGGCAAGGATTCAATACCCATTACCTGGAAATGTGACCCCAACAACATCTTAAATATCTTATGGGGGGGGGGGGGGGGGTCTATATTTAGTCGTCAATGGTATTCTTAACATTCTTGTGCATAAATCTCTGTGACCTGTGACCTGTGACCTCGAGGAAAAAATGTTTTACTAATTGTCGATGTTTGACTTCTGTATGTCAGAACTGGTTCCATGTAACACTGAAAGATTGTCTGCCGTACTTCCATTAACGAAGATTTGTTGTATACAATGTTATTTTGTTCTTTGAAGGCTGCTTGCGTCAGGGGTATTCTACTCATCACTTCTGAGATAGTCTTCCACCTGATGTTAGTAACGTGCCTAGGTACTGATGTTAGTAACGTGCCTACGTATTTCAATCTATTGACTTGTTATTACCAAATAAATAACACGAAACACTACTTATGCCTGACTTTTTTTTTACTGCCACTCACACATAATAAATACCTAAACTGTTCCATTAACAATACAGCATCACGAGATGTGATTTCAGGCATTATCTTAATGTTTAACGAGCCGGTAAATCGATTGTGCCAAAGTTTTGCTGAAGGCTGAAACCGTCAACACACAATGTTTGATAAATGGCCTTCCTCAAAATACACAGTCATTAAATCGTTCGCATTCGTCGGTTTTCCTAATGTTTATAGTTTCTATGTGTTCTTCCAATTGGAATAGCTCAGGGTCATTATGTATTTATGTGTGGGTGTGTGTGAGACAGAGAGAGAGAGAAAGGAAGAGCGACAGAGTGAGTGAGAAGGATGTTGAGAGAGGAATAGATAATGATATGTTATTTTTAAAATACTTACTTACTTAGTCGTTCCCCTTCTACCGTGAGGTGTACAGGTTTGGAAGAGAGAGCGCCAGACTATCCTATCGGCTGTCTTCCTTCTGGCCTGGTTCCATTCTAGTCCTCGGTCCTTCAGAGATTGTCTAATGTTGTAATCCCAGCGGACTCTGGGTCGTCCTGGGGGTCTGGATCATTGGCTCTTTGTTTCCCATGCTTGTCGTGGTAGCCGGTCTTCTCCCTTGCTGCAGACATGGCCAAACCATCTTAGTTGGGACTGTTCTACTTGGGTCTGCAGGGGGTGGGATTTTAGGCCTTGACGTATCGTCTGGTTGCGTACCATGTCTCTTCTTGTTACTTCAACCACCTTCCTCAGATACCTCATTTCTGAGGTTTGGATCTGGCTTTTGTGCGCTGTAGTCATTGCCCATGACTCGCATCCATATGTCAAGACTGGGACATAGGTGGAACGGTATACAGCCATCTTCGTTTTCTTACCAACCTCTCTCTTGCTGTATATGTGTGTGTGTATATATATATATATATATATATATATATATATATATATATATATATATATATATATATATATATATATAATATATATTATATGTATATGTATATGTATATGTATATAATATATGTATATATATATATATATAGTATATATATATATATATATATATATAATATATATATATATATATATATATATATATATATATATATATATATATATATATATATATATATATTTATATTATATATATATATAAATATATATATATATATATATATAATCTTATAAATATAGTAGAGGTGTTAAGAATAGACAGACCTAGGGAACTGCATAATATAGTCAAACAATATTTATCACGAACAAATGTTAATATTAGTGTCTGGGAATGTGAAGGTCTGATGCTGTTCTTACAATGCAAATGACTTTTAACAGATGAAAGTCAATTAAATATCTGTTAAAGTCAGTTATATAACTGGAACCACCAGGCCTTTACACCCCTCCATTTTAATATAATTTTTGTTCAGAGTTTCTTCTTGATTTTGTTTGTTTTTTGTTTTTTTGTTTATTTATTTAACGTATTAGCATAATTGTGATTGTCCCTATTTACAATGATTTGACAAATGTGATGCCACTTTCTCATCGGCAGTTGTTCATATTATTTGGAATTGAAAACAATATATATCCTAATTATAACCCATCAGAGGTTGAAAGGGATATTTTTCTTCATTAATATAAAACAAAAAACAAAAAAATCTTACTCGACGCTTATTCCCGCTACTAACCCAGGTATTGTCGACAAAAAATGGCGTCCACGTCGTTCAGCCTCGTTTTCGATTCTGACTCAGTTGACGTCACTCTATATAGAAATACAGGGCACTAGTTTGTACATTAGTACGGAAGTGGTTGGTACATAGGTGGTTGGTACATCAGTACAGAGGTAGTTGGTACATCAGTACATAAGTGGTTGGTACGTCAGTACAGAGGTGGTTTGTACATTAGTACGGAAGTGGTTGGTACATAGGTGGTTGGTTTATCAGTACAGAGGTAGTTGGTACATCAGTACATAAGTGGTTGGTATATAAGTGGTTGGTGTACGTCAGTACAGAGGTGGTAGGTACTTTAGAACGGAGGTGGTTGGTACATCAGTACAGAGGTTGGTACATCAGTACAGAAGTGGTTGGTACATCAGTACAGAGGTGGTTGGTACATCAGTACAGAAGTGGTTGGTACATCAGTACAGAAGTGGTTGGTACATCAGTACAGAAGTGGTTGGTACATCAGTACAGAAGTGGTTGGTACATCAGTACAGAGGTGGTTGGTACATCAGTACAGAAGTGGTTGGTACATCAGTACAGAGGTGGTTGGTACATCAGTACAGAAGTGGTTGGTACATCAGTACAGAGGTGGTTGGTACATCAGTACAGAGGTGGTTAGTACATCAGTACAGAAGTGGTTGGTAAATAAGTGGTTGGTACATCAGTACAGAAGTGGTTGGTATATAAGTGGTTGGTACATCAGTACAGAAGTGGTTGGTACATTAGTATGGAAGTCGCTGGTACATCAGTACAGAGGTAGTTGGTACATCAAAACAGAAGTGGTTGGTACATAAGTTGTTGGCACATCAGTACAGAAGTCGTTGGTATATAAGTACAGAAGTGGTTGGTATGTCAGTACTGATGTGAACGCTGGTTTGGTTTTGATAGAGAGAAAGAACGTAGAAAAATGGTTTGAGAGATATGGATGGGTTTGGTTACAGATTATTTGTCGTTGATGAAGGGAGATAAGATGTGTAAGGTTAGGCTTTGTCTTAAGGGAAGTAACTTAGAATTAAGTCCCTTACAGGTTTGAGTGAGTTGAGAAAAAAAAGTATGCACGAGAAAGTCGAGATGCGAAAACACATGTTAGGCGTGAACGAAGAATGTTGGAACGGGGTTTTGACGGAGTCTGGTTTGAGACGCGCTAGGCGTAGCAGGGAAAGGTGTTGCTCTCAAGTGTGTAGTTAGATATTGAACGTGCTCAGCGTAAGATTTGATATTGTTGTATAAGATATATTCAGAGCACTAAAGTGTGTGTGTAAGAAAAAGTGTATTTCAAATGAAGAAACAAAACCAGGTACGTTTTGACATTTTGATTATTTACTGCGTATGTGGCTCAGCAGACCAGGTCTGAGCAGAGGACAGTAAACAGATGAAATCTTGGTAAAAGTGACAGCCCTGGCGGTTAAGGCCAGTTTCTCGTATAGAGATATAACAAGAAACATGGGAAAAGAAACATAAACAGAAGAACGACAGGAAGTTCTGTCTGAATAAATATATGACAGGTTCTATAGCTGGGACAAGTAATAGTAAGAAGACAAGCAAATGTATGTGAAAAATGGATACTGAGATTGTTTTGAAACTGAAGATTGTATTTTGCAAGACTGCCTACCTTGAAGAGAAAGGTTGGGCATACCATTTTT
>JAMPIV010015326.1:0-120000 GCA_024509875.1 Oreohelix idahoensis
AGTTTAATAATGTATTTGATGAGTATTTCATTAAGGAACGTCACACTGTTCACTGAACATAAAAAGGAGAAGGAATTGTAGAACATGTTTTAATCAAGGGTCACTTACTAGTTTTTTACAAACCTTAATCATGTAAGAAGCATATATGGACAATGTTAACGAACTAAATGATTTAAAAGGAAAAATGTAATACACATCGAACTGGCCTGTAAGTGGTACTGAAGTAAAGTGTTATTGCAACTGTTTTGAGCACATTGTCCTGAGATTGTTTGTAACGTATAGTGGTGATGTGTGTGTGGTGTGTGGAGTGTGTGTGAGTGTGAGTGTGTGTGTGTGTTTAGACATGTATGTAAAAAATTGTGCTGGACCCTACTAGGTATATGCGATTATATAGGTGGCTGGCAATCCTCACCTATACGAAAATAAATGATATTTATTGAACAGTCTTCTATAGAAAAGCGATGGTGACTTCTTCTTGGTACGTTCGTGCGGAAAAATCCGACGGTGCAGTTGCGTGATGTCAGAATCCGACTGGTAGCTGTGATGAGTGTTGAATACATCATAGTCGACTCATTGACATGTGCACGGCAATCTTTTTGTAGTGACCGGGTTTGCCCTTCCATTTGCGAATCCGGTGCTTCGCTCAGGCCACGCCTGCACTTGCTGCAGCCTGTTTTCCAGGACCACATCGTGGAGGTGAGCACTAGTTTTGCCCAGACGAAGAATATGGTCGCTTGATTCCTTACGCAGTCTTTCAAGCTATGAGTTGCTGACTGTCGTAACATACTCAGGGAATTGAAACTCTTCTCTTGAGAGATATTTTCAATTGTGGGGGGAAACGAGGAGGGATATGAGTGCGAAATGATTCTCAAGATCCTAGACGCGAGAGTGTACCGTGCAGAGGGCCTTGTTTTGAGCGTGCGCGTTGGTTGGTGCAGAAAATGCGTGATCCTGGGGTATCCAAGAGAGCTGTCGGGTATGACAGTTACTAAAAGTTACTGGACGCAAAACTTCGTGTGACCAGGAACTGGACATCATCATCCAGACTCACATTTGTGACGAAATAAACCATAGGCGGGCAAAACTCACTCATACAAAGCTAAGTGGTGATCTCAGAGGCATTTAGCATAAATTGGTCATTCCAACTTTACAGTCCATTTAAATATAAGGCTTAAATATCTGTGGCATATATTGGATATGAGAACGCTCAGTTTGACATTTGAATATATCCAGGTATACCTAGGTTCGAAACCTATTTGCTGGAAAATGAAAATTTCCATAGCTAGATCCGCTTATGTGTGGATTATTTAAACTATAGTCATAAAGCACCGTACCGTTCAGAAAGGCATTTTGGCAAACACTGAAAACGTAAAAATTTCCGTATAGGAGCAATAACATTGTAAATTTTATCACGCAGTCTTACTTAATTAATCAAGCTGGGGTTGATTGGCTCAAGTCTGTATGAATAGGAACATATTCAACTTTAAATTAATGTATCCCACATAGGTTTCAATGACGGACAACTTTATTTCCACAGTAAATTCACTGGGACTCTTCCATATTTATTCTTAACGTTAGAACTTAAGGACTAGTTTCACTATTCAATCAGTACCTGAACATTTATGACATCACTTAATCAATTTCTTTGAATGTCAGATACACTGTTGAAAGCAAATCAGTTTCAGAGACAGGGGGTATATTTATTATAATGTACCAACCTCTATCGGTATTATATCCTTTTCCACCTCTAATAAAAACATACTGTACCTTATAAAGGTCAAATTTCACTATGGAATTCACCAATTGTAAAGCTAAGTGAACATCCTGAATTACATTTATTCGTCATTGAGGTAAGATCCTTACTGGCGATGGTGACCAATGGATGATTATTAGGAACTCCAACCAATTGTATCTAGTGGAATTTACGCATGAATTCCAGTTCTGTTCGAGAAGTGTCTTGAATTTTCTTGTAAAAGGCTCTTTTCAGGTTTGTTTTACCCTTCAGATAGTACATCTCTGGCCAAAGGTAAACATGGCCAAGCATTAAGACGAAGACTCCGTGTAAGCCATTTATCTACCACTGACGCCTTTTTTGGTACCCTTGAGGATCCCGCTACTGTACAAACCAGGGGGAGGCAAATGACCCTCCTGATGTAACTGACCTAATGTTTTTGTAGAACAGGTTTCCTCAATGTGGCAGTCCTAATTCTGTAGACATAGCCTCTACTTCTCAACACTCTTTGTTCCGAACTGGCACTTGGTCTAAGAGTTCTTGTCATCAGCCTTCTACTGGCACTTGACTGGTTCTTGTCACCAGTTCCACTGGCACCTGTCTGGTTCTTGTCATAATTTCTGTGACGATACGGTTGTGCGATCTCAAGTTCACTCCGTAGTATAATTTCTTTTTCTTCAATTTTCTCTTTCTCCCATTCAATTCGCTTATAATTTGGCAATTTTTCGCCCTTTCATTCATTATTTTGGCTCTATGCTGAATCTACAGTAGGGGAGGTCTCTAACACAACGCTACTCCCCTACGGACGAGTCTGCTTTACACGCAGAGAATTGTTTTACGTTCCCCCAAGGTAAATAAGCGATAATACCAGGTAATTATACCGGTTCATGCGCTTATCAGGGTATTGTTTCTCTCAGTCTGACAACCCTTTGAAAAGCTGCGTGTCCATAAGTTGTTTTTGCGTCCCAGGAAAGTGAAAAAAGAATCTGCTGACCGTGTTGTGACAAAGGCTTGTGTTGTGCGGCAGATAAGATGAAAGAAGTGACAACATTGTTCTGACCAGACATCTGTCTGGCGGAGTTTTACACGGAATACAGATATTGGCGATAAGATAATTAACTTTGGGGACTGAGGTTTTCATTGCGAGATGACTTCTTGGCCTGCAGTGAACGGACATGGTACATAAGATTGTGAAGAGTCTTGTGATATATGTCATCGGAAGTATTATACCACTTGATTATAGAGGTTACGCGTGGAATTTTTAATTTAATTTTAAACACGCGGGGGATATTTTGGATTAAAACTTCCCCACCCAAAACAGTGCTAGAGAGATTTGATTGGTTTGAAGTGAGATGCTGGAATATACAATGAATTCTATTGGAACATTCGGCGGAAATACAATCTGTGATTAAACTGAGAATTAGAGATATAATCCAGTGAACTCAAGAGGCACAGAACAGACCGCTTCGCAACTTCAACCGAGCAACTCCCAGAAGTCATAAAGAGAAGGATCGTACCTAGAATTCATATATCAAAAGTGAGAGATCGACAGTATTTGGGCACCTCTGAAACCTTAAGAGTAAACCCGCATATTTAAATACACGACTGTAAAACTTCAAAGACCAGGACTTTATCAACACAATACTGGAAACCTAGGAATTGGATCATCAGTCATAAGAGAAATAATATTTCCCAGACCAAGTGTAATCGCAGAACACCCGTCGAAGAGGAATTACTAGTTTTCCCAGGCCAAGTGTATCACAGAACACACCGTCATTAAGAGGAATTTCTTCAGACGAAATTGATTCAAGAGCATAATCACCGAAATTGCTCGTGTCCATCTGAAACCTGTGCATCATGGAGATTGTGTATTCCTAAAATTTGGGGTAAGTTGTGAACATTTCTTTTACAAATGTGAATTTAACATGTTTTCTTGCTAAGTGGGTTTTATATATATGAGAGCTATGGCAACCTCAACATACGGAAATAGTATAATTCATGAACCACTACAGCAAGCCGCTGGTGATTTCTTCTGGCTAGTCGTAGCGGGGAAAACCCGACAGCAGAGGTGACCCCAGACTCCGATGGAGCAGTGATCAGGTGATGACTACATCATATGTTGCCTCAAAGTGTATAGCATATCTAATTTTGTGAGATATAGTAACTTGTTAATGTTAATTCAGGCACAAAATCATTATTCGCGCTGTCCAGACACATTGTACCAGTTAATACCCAGAGGAATATTGGTGAATTTTTTCATCTTCCCTGAGAGTTACAGCGTGTGTAAACTCAGGAATTTAAACTCTTCTGAGAGATTAAACATTAAGGGGGTGGGTGGACATGACGAGAGGATGCGCCTGTTAAGGGCTTCTCAACTCAGTGTACTTAGCAGAGGCATTTTTGTCTTTCTATTTTTTCTAAAAGTACGTGGTTACAAGCTATCAGACTGTATGAAGTACTGAAGTTACTACGCCACTCGTGTGAGAGAAGTACATTCATCACCAGAACAACGTGACGAAAACCTAGGCGGCAGGACTCACTCATAAACAGGTAACAAATTTAATAGTGAATTAGTCTTTAACAGGTTAAAATAAATATGGAAAGATTAGTGGAATTTTGATGGATATAAAGTTCTCGTCATTGAGACGTAGGTGGGAATTTAACCTTATACTTAAAGTTTAACTGAAATGTCCTTTTTGCTGGTGCCTTTTAGTTAGCACTTAGCTTGTATGAGTGAGTCCTGCCGCCTAGGTTTTCGTCACGTTGTTCTGGTGATGAATGTACTTCTCTCACACGAGTGGCGTAGTAACTTCAGTACTTCATACAGTCTGATAGCTTGTAACCACGTACTTTTAGAAAAAATAGAAAGACAAAAATGCCTCTGCTAAGTACACTGAGTTGGAAGTTTAACAGGCGCATCCTCTCGTTGTCCACCCACCAATGTTAATCTCTCAGAAGAGTTAAATTCCTGAGTTTACACAGTGCAACTCAGGAAAGATGAATAAAATTCACCAATATTCCTCTGGGTATTAACTGGGACAATGTGTCTGGACAGCGCGAGCAATGATTTGTGCCTGAATTAACATTAACAAGTTACATAAATCTCACAAAATGATATGCTACACTTGAGGCACATATGATGTAGTCATCACTCATCACTGCTCCAGTTGGAGTCTGGAGTCACCTCTGCTGTTAGGTTTTTCCGCACGACTAGCCAGAAGAAATCACCAGCGCTTGCTGTAATGGTTTATGAATATACTATTTCCGTATGTTGAGGTTGCCAGCCTCATATATATATATAACCACTTAGCAATTATATATATAAAACATGTTAAATTCACATTTGTAAAAGAAATGTTCATAATTTACCCCAAATTTTGGGAATACACAATCTCCCTGCACAGGTTTCAGATGGACACGAGCAATTTCGGTGCATATGCTCTCGAATCAATTTCGTCTGAGAAATTCCTCTTATGACGGTGTTCTGTGATACACTTGGCCTGGGAAACTAGTAATTCCTCTTCGACGGGTGTTCTGCGATACACTTGGTCTGGGATATTATTTCTCTTATGACTGATGATCCAATTCCTAGGTTTCCAGTCTTGTATTTATAAAGTCCTGGTCCCTGAAGTTTTACAGTCTGTGTATTTAAATATGCGGGTTTACTCTTAAGGTTTCAGAGTTGCCCAAATACTGTCGATCTGTCACTTTTGATATAGGAATTCTAGGTCCGATCCTTCTCTTTCTGGCTTCTTGGGAGTTGCTCGGTTGAAGTTGCGAAGCTGTCTGTTCTGTGCCTCTGAGTTCACTAGATTATATCTCTCATTCTCAGTTCAAATCACAGAGTGTGTTTCCACCGAATGTTCCAATAAAATTCATTGTATATTCCGTCATCTCACTTCAAACCAATCAAATCTCTCTTGCACTGTTTGGGTGGGGAAGTTTAATTCAAAATATCCCCCGCGTGTTTAAAATTAAATTTGAAATTCCACCCGTGACCTCTATATAATCATGCGGTAATATTTCCGTCCAGATGTGTACTCTGCCATCTTATCTGCAATCATGATACAAAGATGGCTCAGATGAGACGATTATCCAATTATCGCCTTTATCTGCGTGCCTCCGCCAGACAGATGTCTGGTCAGACAATGTTGTCTTCTTTCATCGTACGCACAATACAAGCTTGTGTCAACACGGTCATCAGCTTTTCACTGGGGTCAAATGTTGGACCGCCGCGTTTCAAAGGGTGGTCAGACTGAGAGAATAGATAAGCGTATGACCGGTATAATTACCTGGTATTATCGCGTTTACCTTGCGGAACGTAAACAATTCTGCGTGTAAAGCAGATACGTCCGTAGGGGAGTAGAGTGTTAGAGACTTCACCCTACTAGATTCAGCATAGAGCAAAATAATGAATGAAAGAGCAAAAACTTGCCAAATAATAAGCGAATTGAATGGGAGAAAGAGAAAAATGAAGAAAAAAATGATAACGACGGAGTGGACGTGAGATCGCACTCAAAGGATTACCAGTATAGCGCCCGATAAGGGACTGCTGGTCTTATAAGAAGGAATATCCCCCCTTCATACTGAAAAAGCAGCAAGGGGTGTATCGACAATCAAAGGTAGGGTCAAGCTAGTATAAATCTTTCAAGTATGATGATAGTGACAATGTTACTGAAGATGCCTAAGTGCTCTTACCTCTCAAGATCCCACTCCTGAATGAATTAAGGGTCTATATAGTTAGTATTTTGAACCTGCTCTAGGAGGATCTACATTAATTCTTAATAGGATATGTAATATACATACATCACCACAGAGCCCTAACTACAACTTGAATAATTAAGTAAGACTGCGTGTTAAATACTATTTAGCAATTTATTGATCCTATACCCGTTTCTCTCTTTTCGGTTATGGACAAATGATAATAAAATTCAAATGCTTTTTTCCCATAATAGGAAATAAAATAAAGTATGGAATTGACTTCATTTCCACAATAGTTAAAATATGATGACTTCAGTTATATTTCACAAATGTCAATTATACTTTAGTTCATAGATATTTATATACATATTTTTCGTTCACAATTTTCTGCACTGGAGTACAAGTTGGGGTAGAAGTGTATTAAACATCCTGTTCACATGTAATCAATCACAATTCGATTGTTTGTTTGATGTGTGTTTTATTTCTTTAACAAAATTGAGTCTGGATGTGCCGACCAGTGGAGTTATTATGTGTCCACCTATCTTTTATAATCTGTGAAGCATCCATTATAAGCCAGGATCACGCAGTTGTCTCGGATCACTCCAGGCTGGGGAAAACAAAATGGGTGACTCGCTCTAAGTATCCTCTGAGTATACTTCATATTCGCACCAACAAGCAGTTCCTCAGAATGTGATGTGACTAGTTGAAATGTTTCAAAGAGAAGACTAGCAGCAATCCCAAGAGACGCATCGCTTGTCATGGTCCGACTCATTTAGCTTGACTGCCTGCGTCAGGACCAAGACGAACCAGAGCTGGTCAAACCGTGCTCCTACCTCACCGCTGGTGGTCTGGGAAGGAGGAACAGCTCTGCAGGAGCAGTGCAGGCTGCTGAGCGAGCACGGAATCGCAATCGGGAAGGCAAACCAGGTCCTAAAAAATGCCGTGCAGAAGTCGGATGTGTCGACCGAAAAGGTGCAGATCAATATCACAGCTACGTTTGTAAACAGACATAACGCAACACCGTCCTTTACTCAGGGCGAACGAGGAAGAAGTAGAAGAATGTTTCACTTAAGAGCTTGTTAGTCATTTCAGGATAAAACCTGGGATAAATACCAAATAATCGCAAACCTTGTAGGACTTCCCAGCACTATTTTATATACACACACACACACACACACACACACACACACACACACACACACACACACACACACACACACACACACACTAAACGTTACAAACAATCTCAGACAATGTGCTAACAGTTTGCACATAACACTTTGCACTTCAGTACCACTTACAGCCAGTTTCGATGTGATTACATTTTTCCTTATAAACATGCATAAGTTTCGATACATTGTCCATAATATGCTTCCTTACAATTGGATTAGGTTTAGGTACAAACTAGTAAGTGGACACCTAGGATTAATACATGGTTCAACAATTCCTGAACATCCTTTACTATTATGTTCCTGAACAGTGTGACGTATAGGTCATTTATGAAATATTTCTTCAAAATACATTATTAAACTTACAATCGTTAGAGTCTTCTGCCCATAATTCTCAATTAATCCTACATCCTGTAGTCACTCCCAATGCTGGCTTTCGATTCCCTAAACAGTCCCAAACATGCCTCGTTCAAGCCGGCAGCACACTCGTCCTGTAGTTTTTTTTTCTTAACACATATAACACACTAACCGAACACACAAGTGGATTATACACAGTGAAAAAGTTACATATATATATATATAATAATATATAACTATATATATATTATTAATATATATATTACAGGTATATATAATATATATCCTATATATATATCGATATATATATATATATTTTCTCTTACCCTCAGGTAATACACAAATAGCTATAACAGGCTGTAAAATGGGTCATCTACCTGGTCTGCTACGTAGATACAGCGGCAAATTATTTGACAGCAAGCGTTTGCCGCTTTCGTCTGTCCCCTCAGCGCTAGTATTTGAAAATGTTTGTGGCCCCAATTTAGCCACGTTCAAGGTCTTATATAGTATCGCATCGTACCTCGCGGATGGAGGGGGTAAAAGCGGTGTTGAGAATCTCAAACCAATGCGTTTTTTTGCCTTCGCGTTCAATGTGCAGAAATTTTAATATCTATTATCTCTCTTAATTGTGGACCGATTTTTTAATCATTTAAAGTTAGTATCATACTGGTAATTTATCTCTATCGGTCTATCTAAAATTTGTCATTTTAGTTAGCAAAGGGCATTTAAATCTATGCGGACTTTAACTAACTATATTGGGGACTACTCTGATATATAAATGTCAATTAAAACGATTTTTTTCTCTTAGAATAACATACTCTTCCGAGGGAGAAGTCTTACACATACCTCTTAAGTAATATCCCCGTTGTTAAACTAGCTATATCTTTTCGTTTAAATATCTTTAGTCTTTAAGAAATTAAATATCTTCGTATTGTCACTTACACAAAATAGGCCTCTGTGTTAAGCATAAAAGGTTTCCTTATACACCCTAGAAAAAGGAGCGTTCTCATTGGCTGTTATATCGGTCCGTTTTATCCTATTATTGTGAGCGGTAAATATGACCGTGGTGTAAGACAGACCAAAACACGACAGGGTCTCAATAGTGGATGAACGAATAGCAAATAGGCTTAGGGGCGTGGCTTCCAAGATTAATTCCCCCATATAGATGCCTCCCACCCGAATAGCTCACCTCGACAGAAAAATTCCTAATTACTTTACTGCTACTGACCATGTGTATTTAGTCTGTTGTTTTCTTTAAATAACATACCAGACTATAAAGTCTTTTATATTCGGACATGCACCCTAATATAACCGACGGACTTTGTGTCCAGGTTGAACAGGTGCCTTCCCCCGGCAGTTAAAAAAAACATGCTAAATGACCCTGATTTGTTTGTTTAAAAGATAAATAAACATCTTTCAAAAGAATTTGGTCTTCTTCGAAGTGTTTGCCTTCTTGAGGCGAGAAACCTATACAGAAGACATTCAGTTATATCAGAGCGCAAAATGGCCTAAAGAAAAAACACATAGCTGGACTCCTTGGTGCAAGCACAGATAAGTACAGAAGCACTGTGAAGAACCACTAGTACTACTCATCTGAGCATGAAAAGGGCTACGTCCTGTTTGGACTTATTTAGCTACTTACTCCGGTTTTTGTTTGTTGGTTTTTTTCAATCTTTTAGCCCCTTCAGAAACAAAATCTATGCAATCTAAAAGTTTGCACAACAGCGCAACAATACAAAACAGAAACTATCCTTACAACTTCATAGCCACCAAGCACATGTTAGAAAAAAAGTTTCTCAGTTAGGGGAAGGGGGATACTTTGTCCCAAGGTCAGCCCTCGCCTCTAAAATACGCCACTACACTCTTCTTAGTATTCCACTAAATTGCTGCTTTACATAATAAAAGTAGAAACGTTCAATTGTATTCTATTTACAACATCTAGATTTTCCACCCATACCGCGACGGCGAGACAGCATACCAGTATTGGTAAATTAATGTTTTTTATGTCTATTCAGCTCTGAGTCAACGTCCATTTTTTTACAATTCCTCGTTTACTCGAGCGAGTGCTTACTTTGCTACGTCACTATGCTACGTGCCGAGGCAAGGAGTGGCGCAAAGTTGTTTTGCTCACCATCATGATATATTGGTCCTCCATTATCAAAACTCACCATCAGCTGACTCGTGACATATGACGTATGATGTGCTGAAGTTTAGGGAGAGACAGCCCTATCACAAAAGTCGCGCTTACTGGAACCACATTACAGCGCGTGGAGTGCAATAGTTAGTTATTTTATGTCTTTTATTGATTTGCATGTATCTGTTTACACACCAGGCCTCGGATTCCCCTCCCTTTATATTTTATAGTTATTTTTTCTGGCAAGTAATGTAAACCGAATCCTGCTGTAGCTTCTTTATTAAGTAAGTTTTTATCTGTTTTATATTACGGTGTGTTAAAAATCCATTATAATATTGCACACATAATTATTACAGCGTGTGGTTTCATTTGCACCGCTAATCGGCTAAGTAAGGGTCGCGACAACGCGGTTAGATCCCAGGTAGCGGTATGACTAGATCATCTAGTGACGGAGCGGGAAACTCACTACAAAAAAAATATCCTAGTTTTAAATCTGAGATTACCCTAGCCCCTCTCCCAAAAAAAAAAACCCCCCCCCCGGCACTTACAAGCGAGGTGGTTTCCCCCAAGGGTTTTAAGGGTTAAAGTTTACTGTCATCCTAATTTTCAGTGAAAAGTTAAACTTACAAAAAGTCACTTTTAAAAACGTGAAACTTGCAGCAAGACAGAAAGCGAATCTTTTCTTTGTAATGAATTAAGTTTATTCTGCGTTTTTCAAGATTGTAGTCATGCTAAATCTGCAGGCCTGTCGCCAGGGACGAAGTCCCACAGTCTTTGTCCAGGTCAGCGCGGCTGCCCCATAACTTCCTGCGGGAGCTAAGCACCCCCTGGCCAGGTCAGATTTCGTGTGTCAACCATGAGTTTGGGCTGTATACAGAGAATGTGTTTCGGAGATCTTGGATTCCAATTCCACAATGGACAATAGTGGGGTGCGGTTAACTTTCGGTAACAATATTTAGTTGTAGGTTTTTTCCCCCTCACGTGATTTGCATGAAATCTAGATCGCGTGGCAGAGATAAAAGTATCATATATAGGCAGGATTGAAAATTCAAATGTCACTGTATTTTAATTACAAAATTCCAGAGACTCCTGAAATCTTAAAGCTGAAACGTAATCACACGGTAGAATCCATGGACTGCTCAATTGTTTTTGTAAAGAGTAGATTTCCAACAGTATTATTTTATTTTTTTCCTAAGGCTAGCTGGTTCTAGGTTCCGTAAACATTCATGCGATACCTTTACTTACTTAGCACCCCCGTGGAGCACCAGACCCTTCAGAAATACACCTCAAATCTTCCAGTCGTGTGGGTAACCGTTCAGAGATTGTTCCCAAGCCTGCTCATTTATCTCCTTAATAATCATCATTATCTCCTTAATTAATCGTCAATTAACTCCCTTAATAACTCATTAATCTAAATAAATCATCTATTATCGTCATCTCAAACATCATTATCCCTTTCACTCCTACGGAAGCATAGAACCACCACTGTTGCTGTCCTTTGCAGGAAGTCGATCATAAAACATTCACGATGCTGGGCGTTTGCTGTAGTGGTTTCCTTTTTTTTTTGTTTTAAATGTTTCAGTTGTGGATTTTTCAAACTTGTTTGTATTTGTTTTCCTTGTTAGTAATTATTAGTTTAAAACGTCCTTGTTTTTTGATTTCCTTCTCACGTGAATGGTTTGTTTTTGAATGTTTGTTTATCTTATTTATTCCCCCCATTTACTAATTTTTGCGTTTCTTATAAGTCTTTAGATATTTTAAATATGTTTTTTTTTCCAATTCTAAGTTCTGAAATAGCATTGCTGCTCTTATTAATTATTGTTATCATATCGAATCATCTCTGATTATTATCAATGGTTTCCTTAATGTGTGTCCTATCCCAACACCTTTGTTTTTTTTTTTTCCTCTCTCTCTCCTCTTGCTGTCACGGGTACTATGTCCTGGTTTTGTTTCGATCACTCCACATATAGTGATCTGCATACCATGTAAGTCCCCTCCTATTCTGTGCCTGGCCACCTATCATTTCACAGCGAAAGTCTGTAACCTCCCTGATTGATGTTGAACTGTTTCCTCCTGATTGTTTTGTTCATGTAAACTCTGTTTTCCTTCCTGGATTGTTGTAACGTTCCTCCTGATTTGTTTTAGTTGTAACGTGGCTCTCCTCCTGAGTGTTGTTGTCTATACTGTTGCGCTCCTGTATTTGTTGTCTACTGAAAACTCGTTTTTCCCTCCTGAGTGGGTTGTTGTGAGGACGTATCGCCACCTCCCTGATAAGTATAGGTCTACGTTACACTGTTTCCTCCTGCTTGATTGTTGATTTAGATACTGACATCCCTCCTTGATTGGTGTTGATAACTGTCATCCAACCTGATATGTTTGTATGTTTCGTTCCTAGTACCTGAATTACTGTTGAGTCATCTGTATATCTGTCTCCTCCTCGATTGTTTTTGACTTTGACTGGTTCACCTCCACTTGATTGTTGTTTGTAACGTTTCCTTCCCCGTGATTGTTGTATGTAAAACATGTTTTTTCCTGAAGAGCTATATATAGTAGATCTATCACACACACACACAAGCAATCTTCGTCTGGAATTCCGCGAGTGGTCCAAACAGCGAAACAAGAGAGGACATAAATTGACCTTCTCTCCGTCGTCCGCCTCTCAGATACCACATCTATCGTCTCTTATAAGGCCGGAAGTCCCGTCTCAGAGCCTTCTCTCGTTACCATAAAAACGCCAGTTACTCTCCCTCCAACTTTTCTGCGTTGGAGAATTTAGCCGCACTACGACCTCCTCCTCCCACCCCTTTTTTTTCCCTCATAAAACCGACATTCTTGGAGGGCATTTGTTTCCTTTTTGCCCTCTCCGCTTACATGGGCAATATCTGTCTGAGTCCGATTTTTTATTCAGTTTGTTGTACTGGAGTCTGGCCAATGCTGGATTTTCTCTTAGATCCTGGCGCGAATTTTCTCAACGATGGTTCTATTTTTGGTATGTTTCTTGTCGTATGTGCGGTTTCATGCAGTATTCGAGCGACTCTGTGGTACGACAAAAGAACAAACAAAACCAAAACAAACACACACTAAGAAATATAACGGACACAGAGATGAAAATGACGAGAAGCAGTGATGAAATGAACCCTGGAGCATGCATGTCACGTGGCAGAAAGACTTGCCAGAACGTTTTTGACTAACAATGACGATCTTCAACACGAGTGACTCCATGTAATAGGACTTCTTCTTTACTTAATTAGAAGATTCTTGTGATTCTATTTACACGTGATCCACATGTATTTGTCTGGTTTCTCCATGTATTCTTTCCCAATCCATGTAAAGGTCCTCTATTTCTTTTGCTATTTTATTTGTAATCATATCTCCACACAATGTGCTAAGGGGTGACAGAGCGGATTGTAATAATGTGTGACAGTAAAGCGATGTGCCTCATGTTTGTTGTCGTGGTATCTGAAGTTCAGTTATGCCTATTTATAGAGCAACACTTTCGCCACAACAATTAATGGCACGTCCGTTATGGAAACGGTAAGGTATCTCACGAATCAAGTATGAGAATAGTGTAAGTTGCAGCCTAATATCTAGGAGAAATTGAAAATAGAACTAATGAAACTATATCAGCGTTGGAAATATTTATACATGTTTGGTCTTTAAGATATTCCGACTCGTAAGAAGATTTAGGTGTTAGAAGCGATAGCACAAGGAACGGGCTAAGCTGGACGACAAGCAAGTTCGCCAAGATGACGACAGCAGTTTTTAATGACAGGAAAGAAACATTCGCCGTGAGTTTGTAATGTGACAAAATACGTCCTGTTGTGAGTTATGACCAGCTAGGCAGGAAATGGAAGTTGTTGAGAGAAAAAATTGTGCATGCTGAGAGATGGCATTTTTTTGTTTTCCAATCTGTTGCTAAGCCGTCCGTGGTTTCACCGCTGGTCATTTTCTGGAACAGCCGCCGGTTACTCTTGATCATATCTTCTGGAAGAGGTGCAGTTTATCTCTTGATCATGTTCATGGGAATATTATGCCATTGTCCCAAATCACGCGGAAACTTGGAGCGTCACTAGCGCGCAGACTACAAGTCCTCTTCGATCTATTGTGGTCGCCCTTCTCGGGGCGCCTGTTGATTTTTTCTTCCTGGCATGTCTGTATGCCGACTCTTCTCAAAAGGCTAGGCTATTTACAAAATACAGGCTTCTCCATAAGTTTCATTTAACGACCATTCCCGAGGCCATACTTTGAATTTGTCCATTGTTGCCGTGGGGGTTTTCTTTGGTGGCATTAGCATTCTTAATAACTAAACCTCAGCGCATTTTGTGCCGAAACCTCAGTCATAATTTGACAAAGGAGGCAAGCACGGGTAAAGAGGCATTATGAACAGCATTCCCTCACCCGTAGCGTTAGCTTCAAACTTTTAGTGATTGTACACATTTTAGAAGTTTATGGCTTTCGTGCACCAAATTTATGAGACGTCACCTGTCCTACTGGCCCTTCTGTGTGCTTCAAAGTTAGAGCTGGAGTGGGCATCATTTTTTCCTCGATGCACATAACTGAACATTTGTGTTAACTAGTTTTATAGCACTGCATAAAATTCATCATAATATTGCCTTGTTGTTCGCAATGGCTACACGTGCTTGCTGGGACAGAACAAGATGATCAAGAATACGGGAAAAATCCATTGTGTGGAAAGAAATGAAGGAGCGAAAAAACGATAGAAAAGACGGAGATGATTTTTTGCGATATCATTTTTTTGAGATTCTATCTAACGCGGAAGACATTAATAGAAAAACATGAAAAAAAACGGGAAACAAAACATTATGTAAAGATTACACGCGGGAGACACAATTAATAGAGATACTATTAACGACGACCGGAGTACGAGATAATGATGAAGTGGAAAACAGAATGAAGACACAATTTGAGATGAAACGATGTGGATTTGTTGAAAGAAAAGGAACGACAAAATAACTGCACATTTAAGAATGTGAGAGAAAAAGTAATTGAATTCGTTCACTGAAGTGAGTGAAAGACTGTTATGTATTTGATAAAACCTGCACAGTCAAAATGTAAAAGGCAGTCCCCAAAGCATATACTGCCGTAGGGGAGGTGTGACTAAAGTGTGTTAGATAATTTCATTATACTAGGTTTGGACTTTTTTGAGGTGAGTCACGTGAGGTGTCAGGTTTCCATCCTTTGCTGTCTTCGCTTTCCGTCATATAAACTCAGATAAGTAGTTAAGTACTTGGTGCGGGTGAACCGCACTCTCCTAATGGTTATCAGTAGTCTGTGTAATCGGGGTCTGCTTCCCACGCTACCCAGGTTTTCGGATCCGAGTACATAATTATCTAATCGAGCGAGCAAAGTGCTGTAAACACTTATACCCACACGTCCTGACTAGTAGTAGTCTAAAACACTCATGATATAAATATGACTTTCAAAGCTCTTACCCCTAGATGGAACCGACTCAAACAGTTCTTGACAGCGGCGCTGATAAATGTGTAAACTGTACTTTGGGAACAGGAAATGCAGTCAAGTTGAGGAGGCGATGTCTATAAAAAAAAAATAGTCCGAAATTTTTAAACATAATTAAAGAAATGAAACGTGGAGTACGGCAACAGATCTGTAGACTAGTCCTCCAGGCCTATTCTCTGTACACTGCACAAGAAAGCATCATAATTCACAAGGTAGAGTAATTCTTTACTATGACAAAAATAAAATTTCAAATGAAATAAATAAATTCAAGCAGATAGGCACAAAAACAGGTGCTACAGTTTTTTAGTAGGAGAAAAACCGAGAAGGGGCCTCTCTGCTTCTAACTGGACACAAGTTTTGCTGGACAAATAAGCACAAACAAAGAAAGGCATCAAGTTAAACAGCAAGAAAGCGGAAATAATTTATTATATCATGAAAAGAGAGATAACCTCTGGAATGAAAAATAATTGTAAGAAGGACGAACACATTGACGCCAATTGACATAGATGACAATCTATTATAGACAAAAACGATGCTAGATTTAGAACTGAAATCAAGGCAAGAATTGCCGAGACAAAATTACATCACTTTTTGGGCATGTGACGAGTGTACACTTCATAATTCACGAGTAAATTCTTCAATGCAGAAATATGCATTCTATTTCTCTCATAATCTTGATTCTGTCTTCCTACACGTTTAAACAATTTTCTTCTTTCCTGCTACCCGCACCTCAGGTCCTGATTACTGTCCAAGTTTCCCCATGATCAAACATCTTTAATTATAATTCATTCCTACAAGTAGTCTGAGTGACGTTTGAGGCTTTTGCGCACAAGAGTTGTTAAGAATCTACCCTAGACCTCTGGAAATTTGGAAAAATGGGTTGCGCAAAGGACGTTTATTATTCCAAATTAAACTGGATGACAAGCAAGTCCCACTTCTCTTTATTAGGCATGTTTTGAGAAGAAGGAAAGTTTGAACCACTGTAGTTATTAGACAGGAAAGTTTTGAAATACACTGCTGATTTAAACGGAGAGTTTGAATACACTGTTAAACAGAAAGTTTAATACACTGTTATAACAGGAAGTTTTTTGAATACACTGTTATAACAGGAAAGTTTTAATACACTGCATCACAACAGGAGTAGGTTTGAACACAATCACTGTTATAACAGGAAAAAGTTTGCATTAACACTTTTATCATGATACAGAAAGTTTTGAATACACTGTTTATAACGGAAAGGTTTGAATACACTTGTTATGTTCTAACGTGCAAAGTTTGAATACACCTGTTTTATAACAGGAAAGCATGAATACACTGTTTATAACAGAAAAGTTTAACCACTGTTATAACAGGAAAGACGTCTTGTGGGAACAACAAACGTCTTGGGTGACACCAAATGAACAGAAAGGTTCTGTACAGATTTAACGTTGCTGCATGGAAAAGAAGTCAACAATAGAAATGATAAGCAGCACTGGGGACAGCAGGTCTGTGAAGAGAGAGTACATGATTGCTGCACCGCTGCCAAATGGTACATAGCTCGTGCCGCGCTAGATGACACGCGAGAGTTACGCCAACTAAGGTTTGGGCCGCCATTTTCGCGCTTGTACCAAGTACAATCTTCGCAGTAAAATATTGAATAAGATACAAAATATTTGCTACTGTATTGGCGATGCAGCCTAATTTTATTTTCAACTAGTAATGTATCTCACTCATCTAACGAACATGGCAAATTGGGTCTGAAAGTCGGCCGAATTGTTCGGTCCATTTTACCTGCGATAACGGGATCTCATGCCGAAAATGGCGCGGCCAAATCCTTATTTGGCGTAACTCTCCCATTCATCTAGGGGCACTAATGGTACACAGGAGGAACAACAATAATCATGTATAACTTTAAGGTCACGGTTGGTTGTTCAGAGCGGATCTCCTGAGACAGATGAAAAATAGATAGCGATTAACTACTCCCTCAGGCATGTCACGTCAGCGTGCGACTACACATAAGAGGTTCGTCGGGCATGGAGACGTGGCAACCTGATCAATGTAATAAAATGCTACACTAGAATGCACTTGCTACATAATGCAACTGCTACACAATGCAACACTGCCTACATAATGCATGCATACATAATGCACTGCGCTGCTGAGGTAGCACATGGAAGCACAATTCATGAAGACTACTAGCTATGCAGCGAATGGATCAATGCCTCCCATAGGGAGCGAAACAAAAAAAATGAGAATTACTTTATCCGCGTGCATGTACGTCCATGGATATTAACTAGAAACAGAGGTAGCACAGTAAATTGGCGGCAGCAGAAATGGAGAGATTCACCAGTCAGGGACATGATAACGGACACACCATGGGAGGACCAGACAGCGCACACACAATCACGATCGGAATACTCACTCAGGCATGAAGCAAGAAAGAAAATCGCACAATTAAGAGATGCGAATAACATGGCTGACGACAAGTTACTTTGGGAATATTACATGATAAGAGGAAAAATTTAATGAATCAGATACCAACTGGTACTAATCTCAACTTCGACACAGAACGAATACTATTAACAGCTTCTGAACTTTGTCCGAATCGATTCAACTCAGACTCGCATTTGTGCGTCATTCGTCCGCCCAGCCCAGATCTCTCACTGTACTATGACTGAGCATCATAGCCAACCGGTCTTTTAATATTTCACTCTCTCTTATTGCATCGACCCAATGTCGCGATGGTTTTATGTCCATATAATTAAATTGTCAGTGATAGCGGATGGTTTTTTATATGTCCACATAATAAATTGACCTCGTCAAATGTCGCGATGGTTTTACATGTCTTGTATAATTGAGCATCACTTCGTCCGCGATGGTTTTTATGATCATATAATTTATCGTCCCAATGCTGCGTGTGGTTTTTACTAGGTCAATCGAGTTTAGAATCTGTGCGCAATGTCGCAGTGGTTATTCTACAAATGTCTTGTAATTGAGCACACACAATTAGTCCGTCGGTGGGAGTTTTATGAGTCATTATGAATTTGTTACGTCCAATGTCGAGCGCGGTGGTATTATGTCAATATAATTAATATCTTGACATAAAAGACCACCGCGACATTGACGATATAAATTATTTGACATAAAACCACCGCGACATTGATTGCTCAATTACAAGACATGTAAAACCACTGCGACATTGACGATCAATTATATGACATATAAAACCATTGCGACATTGATGATCAATTATAATTGATCATCAATGTCGCAATGGTTTTATGTCATAATTTATCGTCATTGTCGCGGTGGTTTTATATGTCATATAATTGATCGTCAATGTCGCGGTGGTTTTACATGTCTTGTAATTGATCGTCAATATCGCGGTGGTTTGTTGTGTCATATAATTTATCGTCAACACTGCGGTGGTTTTACATGTCTTGTAATTGAGCATCAATGCCATGATGGTTTTACGTTACATGTCTTATAATAACTTAGCATCAACCCAGCGAGACTACATGTCTTGTAGCTGAGCATCTGTAACGTGGGACTACATGTCTTTATGTCTTAAGAAAAAAAAAACCAAAGTAAATACCTAGAAAATCTAATCACGCCATGGGAAGAAATTGAAAACACAGCTTTTTCAAGACACTAAAGACCGTAAAACATAGAGAGACCTGATCGCCAGCGCCAGTTGACATTGCACTCAATTTTTATGATGGACAGATTAACCATTTAGTCCCAAAGGAAAGCTCTAAAAACCGCTAACGCCAAATGGATTCTAAGCGCCCCGCGAAGCAATACAAAAGTGGAAAAAATAGTGCGCGGGTAAACGAGCATTTAAAGCCTGTGTTTTATGTCATCGTTTTTTAGATCAGTGGTTTTCAAACTTTTGTTGTGGAGGAAAAAATCCCAGTTTTTCAATATTTGTAACATGATCCATAAATGTAAATCTGGCACCAGGTTACGTAAAATGTGTTACTAATGTTAATCTTTATAACATATTTAAATAAAATATCAATTTTTTAAATCTTCTTAAATAAAGAAACAAAATTCAAAGAAAAAATGTTTTAAAAATTATTCACAAAAACGTAATTATACGATTAAAATGGGGAAAATGTATTAAAAATAAATTGGCTTCTGTTTTTTTTTTTTTTTTTTTTTTTTGGGCTCTTTTTCATGTGACTTTGGTCCTTGGGGCCCGTTAAGGAGAGTCTCATTTTCATGTTTTAAAGTGGATAGGGTCTGATAAAGATTCTCTAATATATATAAAAATAGTAATTGTTATGGCTAACATTTGCATCGGCCTGTAAGTAGACGTAGCTGATGGCCTATAGAACCAGTTTCTCAACAGTTTGAATCGCCAGTCACGACATACATTTTTTAAATCATATTTGTATTATTTCAGTTTTAATCGATAAAACAGCCAACCTTGATCTCTGCTTTGTGATGGCCACTATCTCTTTCATTTTATAGAGCGGCCCACTAAAAATTCGAGAAAAAAAAAACGACCAGTGGTGAGCGATATCGCTCAGGATGTAGAATACCACTGCTTAGATATTGATCACCAGAAGTATCACACGAGGTACTTTTTGTTCCATCCACACGCACTGAAATTGATGAACGTCATTAAAAATTCCATGGTTGGCTTAGGCGAGTTTCTATTTTTAGTAAACTGATGGGTTTTCCTCTGCTGTGTCATTGCGAATCACGCGAATGGAATATCCAAGACATTAGTCTGGAGACATCAACCAATAGCTTCATATCGCGCTTTGGAGCAATCATCATAAAACATATTTTGGAGTATCCCCGGCATAAAGTTTTTACTGATGATAGATTCCTCTTTTTTTGTTGTTCATAGAAATTGCATTGATTTTACTTGATCAGTCAATGAATTTTCCTTCTTCTGTGTTTACTTGACTTTGATTGTCATTTTTCTAGCATCTACCGTGTAGATGACATTGACGCTATGTTATAAGGCAAGTGATTGGTGGGAATATGGCAGGACAGTGGAAGGTCTAGTAGTTGGTGTTTTTTTAAAAATTTAATGATGAGTTAAATATCCCGTTTCAACCTCTGATGGGGTTATAATTAGGAAATATAATACATATATTGTTTTCAATTCCAAATAATATGAACAACTGCAGATATGGGAAAATGGCATCACATCTGTCAAATAATTGTAAATGGGGCAAATCACAATTACCAATTATGCTTATATGTTTAAAAAAAAACCCAAACAAACAAAAACGAGACAAAACCTAACAAAACCAAACAAAAACACCAAACAAAAATAATATGAAGGGGGAGGGGTGTAAAGGCCTGGTGGTTCCAGTTATATAACTGACTATAATAGATATTTAATTGACTTTCACCTGTCAAAAGTCATATGTATTGTAAGAACAGCATCAGACCTTCACCTTCCCAATTACTATATATTAATTTTTGATCTTGTTAAATATTGTGTGACTATATTATGCAGTTCCCTAGGTCTGTCTATTCTTAAACACCTCTTCTGTATTTACAGCTAAATGTGATGCCTGCAAATAATCTAATATTGGTATTCTCGCTTGCTCATACCCCAGTAGTGGTGGTCGCCACCTTAGTTCTGCCTTATTCTATCTCCACTTTTGACAAAAATTGACATGAGGTCATAACGCTACTCTATCATCCTACAAAATATCTTACAGTTATCCCTTATGTGAGAACATATTTTCCAGAAAAATAATTGTGATTTCAATGTTTGTTGGATTTTAATTATTCTAAGTCCAATCACATTAGTACTGCTTGCTTTATTCCATCTCCTGATCTGCCAATCAAACTAGTCGTAGTCCATCACGTTGATGTTGTGAATCACTATGGAGACGCGAAGAAACAAGAAGCTGTGGCCGCTGTTTTAAAGCTGATCTGGTTGCAGGTTTAATGTAAGGAGACCAGCTGAAGTAATGGATGCATGCTCCATAAGAGGAGAAGGGGCATGAAGGGAGCCTGCACTGCCACGAGGGTCAGAGTGTGCGAAGTATTTTGCTTCAACACACTTGGTATCTCACAGATGCGACTCAACGACGTCTATACGGAGTTAAGATCTCTTGATACAGGCATACCAAAGCCATTTGTAAGAGGAAAACATGCAAACAAAATTAGTGAGGTCACCCTCCATGAAGGGCGGAAACACACCAATTCTTTTCCTAGAATACCATCACATAACTTGTTGAGCTACCTTCTAAAAGAGTACCGGTACCTTGACAAAAAACGGGTTAAGCTCAGAAAGATGTACGGGTTTTTATGTTATCCACTGTGAGGAAAGATGTACGGGTTTTATGTTACCTACTGTGAGGAAAGAAATGTACGGGTTTTATGTTACCCACTGTGAGGAAAGATGTACGGGTTTTATGTTACCCCACTGTGAGGAAAGATGTACGGGTTTTATGTTACCCACTGTGAGGAAAGATGTACGGGTTTTATGTTACCCCACTGTGAGGAAAGATGTACGGGTTTTATGTTACCCACTGTGAGGAAAGATGTACTGGTTTTATGTTACCCACTGTGAGGAAAGATGTACGGGTTTTATGTTACCCACTGTGAGGAAAGATGTACGGGTTTTATGTTACCCACTGTGAGGAAAGATGTACGGGGTTTATGTTACCCACTGTGAGGCAAGATGTACGGGGTTTAGGTTGCCCACTGTGAGGAATGATGTACGGGTTTTATGTTACCCACTGTGAGGAAAGATGTACGGGTTTTATGTTACCCACTGTGAGGAAAGATGTACGGGTTTTATGTTACCCACTGTGAGGAAAGATGTACGGGTTTTATGTTACCCACTGTGAGGAAAGATGTACGGGTTTTATGTTACCCACTGTGAAGAAAGATGTACGGGTTTATGTTACCCACAGTGAGAAAAGATGTACGGGTTTTTATGTTACCCCCACTGTGAGGAAAGATGTACGGGTTTTATGTTACCCACTGTGAGGGAAAGATGTACGTTTTTATGTTCCCCACTGTGAGAAAAGATGTAGGGTTTTTATGTTACCCACTGTGAGGAAAGATGTACGGGTTTTATGTTACCCACTGTGAGGAAAGATGTACGGGTTTTTATGTTACCCACTGTGAGGAAAGATGTACGGGTTTTATGTTTACCCACTGTGAGGAAAGATGTACGGGTTTTATGTTACCCACTGTGAGGAAAGATGTACGGGTTTTATGTTACCCACTGTGAGGAAAGATGTACGGGTTTTATGTTACCCACTGTGAGGAAAGATGTACGGGTTTTATGTTACCCACTGTGAGGAAAGATGTACGGGTTTTATGTTACCCACTGTGCGGAAAGATGTATGGGTTTTATGTTACCCACTGTGAGGAAAGATGTACGGGTTTTATGTTACCCACTGTGAGGAAAGATGTACGGGTTTTATGTTACCCACTGTGAGGAAAGATGTACGGGTTTTATGTTACCCACTGTGAGGAAAGATGTATGGGTTTTATGTTACCCACTGTGAGGAAAGATGTACGGGTTTTTATGTTACCCCACTGTGTCTGTGAGGAAAAATGTACGGGTTTTACGGGTTTTGTTTACCCACTGTGAGGAAAGATGTACTGGTTTTTTATGTTACCCACTGTGAGGAAAGATGTACGGGTTTTTTATGTTACCCACTGTACCCACTGTGAGGAAAGAGTTTTATGTTACCCACTGTGAGGAAAGATGTATGGGTTTTATGTTACCCACTGTGAGGAAAGATGTACGGGTTTTATGTTACCCACTGTGCGGAAAGAGGCATCCAGCATGTCAAAAAACATAAACATGATCAAATATTCAATAAAGAATTCAACATTAGTTTTCTATCCTCAAAGAAAGACAGATATGTTAGGTGTGAACTTGCAAAGGTAGAAGTATGTCTGAAGATAAAGAAGAATTAGAAATACACCAGAACAATGTTGAAAAAAGCTGAAACTGACAGAGAAAAGGACAGAATTAACAAAATTCAAGCCAGTGCTTTGTTTTAACTTAGAAAATGTGTTAACACTCCCGAAATGTGGTGTTTTCATTGTCCTTAACAAACAGAAGCTGTGGAATTCAACCTGACTGCCACCTTGTCAGTTACTTTGCTTTGTGGTATGAAGTAGGAAATGGCAGATCTGGAAACAATGAGAAAGTTATTAGATATCATCATGAACTCACAGAGATGACTCTTTGGTCAGATGCTTCTGTACCACAAAATAGGAATTCTATAACGACCTTAGCTCTGGTATTTTTCTCCAAAAAACATCCTGAGATTAAACTTGTGATTCAGCAATGCGGAGAACCAGCTGATAGTTCCATTATGTGATTCAATGACATATCCGGCACTATGAACTATACTGTCCTCTTGGTTTCATGACAAGACTAAAAGAAATGAATAACACCCTGCTATGGCGGGAAATACATTCTTTGACTACCAAGAATGTGCAAAAAAAAAAAACAACAACAAAATTACCCTTTTCGAACTGCTCCATTTACATGCATAAGACAGCTGTGGATATGCTCATCTGCATACGATTGAAATACACACTGTTGTCATTCAGCCACAGAATGAAATGCAGTATCATTAAGATCTCGTAAAAAGATCCAATGGAGCATTCGTATGCCAAATGAAGTAGCCCTAAGGAAATTGAAAGCTTGACCTATTGCAACAGAGGAAAAAAAAACAGATCTGAAGAGCATGTTCAGATACATACCTGTCACGGAATTGCCTCCCCTGCTTTGCAGTAGTGGACCAACAGTTGCCAAAACTCAAGAGTATCTAATATGGGTTTTCAAAGGTGTCTACTTAGCACAAGATTACTCTTGGCAGAGTTGTAGATAGAAGGATAATGATGCTTCTATCTCAAGGCAGTGTTCATAAGATATTTTAGAAGTCAAGAACAATGCTGCTTTGGGCAGGGAAATAGTTAACATATCTGATCCGCCGCCTTTCATAAAGAATTAAGCAATTATTAATTTCAGCTCGTTCAGGCCCCCACCCTGATTTACTCAGTGGAATTCTTATTATCATGGTATGGCTCTGTTTTAGAGTGTATTTAGTAAATTGACTGAGACAAACATGCAGTACATTCAAAATGATTAAATCGACGTTAAATTTAAATGTGGATATTTACAAATAACAAATTTTAATAATCAACTAAGTTTTAATAGTTTTAAAAAATTGAATAATCTTTAACAGAAAATACTCAACATCGTGTGATTGTATGGTGTTTTATGTAAGAAGTCACTTGGCAGCTTTTAGGTTTGACTTTGCTGCAAATGGTAGCTTCTTCTCCCGCTGGTTTTTTTGTTCTGTGCAGATAGGTCACTGGAGTTCTCGTGTCTCTGGTCAAGATTAAAGGCGCAGCACTTTCCAAGTAAGGTCAAGGAGTAACTACAAAGCTGGTCTCGCGTCTCTAAGACCCTCTGATGATAGTGTCTAGTTCGACGTCAGGCCACTTCTACCCTCACTTTGTTCCAGAGATTAGTACCCTCACTTGTACCACCAACAAGTATGGGAAAAGAATAGAAACAAATACCCTCTGAGTATTAAGTTTCCAAACACATGCTCGTTTGTCCCCATCTTCCTATTCCACCATGCCATCTGCCTCAGAATTTACCCTCGATGAGAATTAAGCTTAATCCCTCGGGAAAAAACTTTCTTTACATTTAAATTGAATAGCTTTATATTTACTTTACATTCAAATAAAGAAGTTAATAGTATAGATAGAATATGTTTACATTTACATCTACACTGTTTAAAAAAACGTTCACAATATAGATTGAATACGTTTTCATTTATATCTACACTGGTTGAAAAGCTTCAAATTTTCATTAATTTTAAAGTGAATATGTTTACACTGACATTTACACTGCTTTGAAAATGTAGATATTATAATTAGAATGTACATCATTTCTTTCGCCTTTCCCTCCCTGCTCCATATGGAACTTGGGACTACCTATGCTTGTAGTTCTCTTTGAGAAACTAGCAATAAAGCAGTCACCAGCCCTTGCAGTGGTGGTTCGTGAAATCATCATTATATATGCTGAGGTTGCCAGCCTCAAATGACTCGGACATCCACTTGCAATTTTTATATATTAATTTTCACATGGCAATATATACATATTAGATTACATGTTAGTCACGAAAAATATAGAATGTAAAATGTACAACTTACGCCAATCTTGGCTCACAAACTGTTTTACTCAGAGAAATAAAGGTACTGGAATAGGCCTCTGACACGTGTTCTTAGGGGTCGTTACTTTAACAATGAATTCCCACATTTTTTTCAGTTTCCTCAGATTCCGGTTTTCCTTGTTAAAATAGTATAGTTTTCTATTGTCAAGATCCTCAAACAAAGTCTGGTCCTGATAATGGAAATCTGATTCTAGGCTTACTCTGGCAAGGTCCGGTTATCGTCTTGGCAAGCGATTCTCACGGTGAACTAGACTTGCAAAAAATGTCAGATTATATTGCAAGTTTTCTGCCCTCGCTTTTCCGGTCTGTTGGGACAAACGCCCAATCGACGCAATTGTTATTCGCGCCTCAAAGTATCAGCCAATATTATTTAAACTTTTAAATTTAAGGCACTTTATGATGAAATATTTTGCATGACTCATCTAGTGCAAAATTTCAAACGTTACTTTTCTAAAATTGGGCTGTAAACATCCGATTATTACTTGGTCAAGTTACGTCTCTCACACTTCAACATGTCCTCCCAGATTGAGGGATTATCTGACTTGCCTATCCCACATAATTCAACCGCCGTTATCAGACTATGACTCTGAGCAATTCGGCCTTCTTGTCTGGGCATTTCGTGGTTTATCCGCACCTCCAATATGCAAGTCTATTATTCTGTAGAATTGTAAATGATTACTCCCATCTTGTACAAACACCGTCATTACCCTTTCACCTGGAATCAAATGTGGGACCGTCACGTTTTTGTGACCCAATTAGTCCCCCAGTGATGGATCGGCGAACTGAAGTGAATTGAAGTGTGAAAGTTATGTAAACATTGACCTGCGGATGAGTTTTCTGTGTTGAAAAATAATGGCAGTGAGCGAGAAATAACAAAATATCACTCGCACAGGAATGTAATGCAATCCTGCCGGAATGGACATGAGAGCGCACAAACCGTTTTGTGACAATACCACAGTCGTACAGAGATTTCATGAGCACCCTGCTTAAATCTTGATTTCTCTATAGTATTTTTTCTCATTTCTTATTAAGTGTGAATGTGTAGAAAAATGACTTACCTGAAATATCAATACATAGTACGTAAGAACTAAGTTATAGATTTGAACTGAGGTTTTCTTAACTCACCACAGGCTGTCTTCACCAGGACACTGGAGATGGAATAATTATGTCACTGAAAGGCACGTGTTTGGAGATAGAATTATGAAACCAACTAGAAAGTGGATAATTATGTTGGCACATTATTCTATCTCCAACAGGAAGTTGCTTATAATTCTGTTTTAAAAAATGATTTCCATATTCTAATTTTTGATTTCAAATACATTCAAGTTTCGATCATCGTGCAAAATTTCATTTTAATGTGATAACTCCTTCATGTTCAACTGATACCCCAAAAACTTTGGATGCGTATTTCTCAAAACATGCTTCAGTGGAGATGGAATAAAGCAGTAATAGGGCGACGTGGTCTTATAAAGCATACTGTATTACTGTACTTCGACAAATGAAAGTCACTTAAGTATCAAACTAAACACTAAGGTCTTAACGCCCCTCCCCTCTGTTTGTTGTATTTTTTGTTTGTTTGTTTGTTTTAGTTTGGTTTTATTGTTTGTTTTATTGTTTTGATTTGTTTCTCTTTTTTTTGGGGGGGGGGGGGGGGGGGGGGGGTTGGTGTTACTTCGACACGTGGTTTTACTATCTACCTTTGGTTTTACTATCTACCTTTGGTTTTACTTTCTACCTTTGGTTTTACTTTCTACCTTTGGTTTTACTATCTACCTTTGGTTTTACTATCTACCCTTGGTTTTACTTTCTACCCTTGGTTTTACTTTCTACCTTTGGTTTTACTATCTACCTTTGGTTTTACTATCTACCCTTGGTTGTACTATCTACCTTTGGTTTTACTATCTACCTTTGATTTTACTTTCTACCCTTGGTTTTACTATCTACCCTTGGTTTTACTATCTACCTTTGGTTTTACTTTCTACCCTTGGTTTTACTATCTACCTTTGATTTTACTTTCTACCCTTGGTTTTACTATCTACCCTTGGTTTTACTATCTACCTTTGGTTTTACTTTCTACCCTTGGTTTTACTATCTACCTTTGGTTTTACTTTCTACCCTTGGTTTTACTATCTACCTTTGGTTTTACTTTCTACCCTTGGTTTTACTATCTACCTTTGGTTTTACTTTCTACCCTTGGTTTTACTATCTACCTTTGGTTTTACTTTCTACCCTTGGTTTTACTATCTACCCTTGGTTGTACTATCTACCTTTGGTTTTACTATCTACCTTTGATTTTACTATCTACCCTTGGTTTTACTATCTACCCTTGGTTTTACTATCTACCCTTGGTTTTACTATCTACCCTTGGTTTTACTATCTACCTTTGGTTTTACTTTCTACCTTTGGTAAAGCATGTACAAAGTGAATTTGTCGCTGGATAATACTTTTATATCGGGACGAACTTTTGTTTTATTTTTTGTATTTGATATTCTTTGCTGCATTCTTGCCGTTATTTTTTTTTGGCGTTGATTTTTCTTTCTTGTTTATTATTTTTATTTGTTGATTTATAAATTATATTTTGTTGCATGTTTGACATGTCGTTTGCCACTTTCCCATAGCCTTTTCTAAATTTCTCATTGTTGCGTGCATATTTTGACGCACATATTACAAAAATCGATATGGCTATTTAATTTGGAAAAAATATAGACATTCATTCATTTGTGTATGAAAATGCTGTCTATGGGGAAGGCTAGATAATCCATAATTGTTTTACCCTGTTGATTATAGGAGTAATCGTTCTTGATATTAATTCGGCGCATGGATATGACACCCGTGTCCGTACCTATTTCTTAGGGCCAGAAAATAGATTAATTTGCTTATTATGTTTATGGCCTGAATTCATATGTATTACATATTATTAGTACAAGTAGAATCAGTCCTATATTGTATATTTTGGATGGGTAGGCAGGACTATATTCTTGTTACACCGTGATAAGGTTGATAATGTTGGATTTTTATTCCCGTTAATGATATCCACCAAAAGATAGATATAAGTGGATGGAAGCAGACATCATCATCATCATCAGTTGATAAGATCTCTATGGTGTTGTTTGCTCCACTGTAGTGTATGGAATGTCAACTTGACCTACGCAGTGGTGTGTAGACATGGATTGAGTGTACAATGTGCGAATGATAATAAGGGTTCGTGTTGTTGACAAATGTTCTTTTCTCACACTCATGTATGACTGGAAGTCATCGACACCAACGACTGTGTACCTTTTCTAAAGTTTAATTGGACGTACACACTCGACAGCACAGATAGTGACAAATCACAGGTTGCCATAATACATCATAGTACAGTGGATAAATGGTCTTGCAATGTTACATGGGCACTCATGTAGAATAATTGTATAATGGACTGTCAGTAGCCAAGCACTCAGTATCGCCCATACATATATATCATCTGACTTCACTGACTGAGCACGTCAGCTTATAAACAATATTTCAGATGGCTTCTAAACCTAATCTCGTCTAGCGACGATTCTTCAACATAATGTTCAGCACATATTTTTCCGTATAATAATATTGAACCGCTAGCAATGGGTTCTCATGTGTAGCAGTGATCTCTGGACTAATCAAGCGATAATACGGGCATCCCTTTTCTCTTCTTGAAAGTCACTACATGTTTTGGTTCCAAGATGGCTTCACTCGTGAGCTGTCACTCACGTTTGGATACAGATAATGAATCTGTCCTAAAGTTAGTCATTCATAAAACATTTCATTGCTCTGTAGATTTGATCATGAACAATTGACTGCAATCTACAGGATATAGTGCTGCTAGGAATCGAAGTCGTTTTCATCGAGTCAAATATATTCTCTTAGACATTCAAATCGTAACTATCGAAAATGGTGGCTTCGATCGAGAGTTCATAAGAGTATCTTTGATTACCTTGGTATAGGAAATATGAAACTGCCATTCCTTGGCAATACGAATAAACACTGGGGTAAAGCATACACGATAGGTTTAGACGACTATCACTTTCCCCACAAATACTGAGATCACTTTTTCCCCGGCGACAGGCCGACATAGAAGACACAGTCCCTATCAGGACGAAGCCAAATCACACCACACTCTAGCGACACATCCGCCGAATAGCCTTTGACCTCTCTAGAGACAACAGAACATATAGTTCGACTTAGATATGTAAAGATATACAGATATAAGACAGACTCGTCCTACTCAGACAAACAATACACATAAATTCAGGCCATAGATATTCTGAAGCAAGAACAATCTATTATTACCCAAACAACGAATAAATCGCAGTAAAATGGATTCATCCGCGGAGTTTGATCGAAAGAGACGGCACAACTTTCAAGGGAAGTAACTCAATAATGACTTTCCCTTAAGCACTAAAAAATTACCTATGTATAATATTGCAAGATATCAAAGACTGCACGTAACAGTCTTACCACACCTCCCGGGAAAAAAAAATGGAACTTTTTTTTTCTTTTTTCTGAAATACATCTAGGAGCAACGTACAACAGGCTCACAACGCATGAATAATGCGCAGATGAAAATATCAGGAATACCTATAACGCCTAATATGAGGCTAAGTCGACTTATGGAGCGACTGGTGAGAATGTGTCTCATAAACTGAGAGAAATTATTTCTCTACAAGTATATTTTTCCAGGAAGGTGTCATCAAAGTATAATACAACTCTGGCAATTACACAATGCCTAAAAAATTCATATCATCATTTCGTATTAGATATCTTAAATTTATGATTTATGAAGAAAAAAATCATCAAAGCACAGCGGTGAACAAACATCAATGAACCGCTATGTAGTGATACAATCATTATATTATTAAATTACAAATGTGTATCTATCATGATATAGAAAAGGAACTACTATAGAACTAGACATATCAAGAAGTCTAAGCCCTAATAGTTATGTGGAATCATGTGGGCATCTTGACAGAATGTCTGCCATCACATTATCTGATCCACGAATAGCTCGCACAGAGAAATGAAAAGGTTGAAGAGCAATTGCATATCGAGTAGACCTCGAGCTCTTCAAATTCTTACTCTGTATAGCAGTAAGAGCTTTTTGGTCGGTTTCTACTATGAAATGTGCGCCTAGAAGGAATCTCTGTAGTTTGAGGATCGACCAAACCATAGCTAATAGCTCACGGTCTAAAACCGAATAATTCCTTTCTGCCGCATTAAGTTTTCTGGAAATATACATTACAGGATGCAGAGTTCCAGAGTACTCTTGCATTAGTGCCGCTCCAATCCCAGTGGATGAAGCGTCACTACGAAGAACGAATGTCTTATCTTTAGTGGGTAGCACTAAAATAGGTGGTGTTGAAAACAGTGTTTTAATCTTATCCAGAGAGCATTGGCATTCCTGAGACCAGTGGACCACATTAGGCGAACCTTTCTTTAGAAGTGTTGAGAGAGGTGCCATGATAGAGGATAGATTCTGAATGAATCTGCCATAAAATTGAATAAGACCTAACAGACTTCTCACCTGTTTTTTAGTCTTAGGGATTGAGATGTTAAGTATCTTACTAGTATTATGGTCCTCTGTCTTTAGGAAACCATGACCAACTCGGTGGCCTAGGAAAGAAATTTCGCTAAAACCAATATAGGCTTTAGAGGGTTTCGCTGTCAGGTTGTGCTCACGCAAAGTAGACAGCAATTCGTCTAACCCTGAATAGTGATCTTCCCAAGTATCGCTGAAAAGACAGATGTCGTCTAGATATGCAATGACATCTGACCGATAAGATAGGATTCGGCGCATCATGCGTACGAATGTAGCTGGTGCGTTCATAAGACCGAAAGGCATAAAATTCCATTGGAACAAACCTCTAGGTGTTGAAAAAGCCGTGAGAGGTTGGCGCGTTCAGATAAAGGAACTTGCCAATATCCTTTAGACAAATCAAGTTTAGTGAAAAAATGAGATTTGGAGAGTCGAGTAAGTAGCTCTTCCAGTAAAGGCATAGGTTCGGCATCGAACTTCGTTACTTGATTCAATTTTCGATAGTCAACGCAAAGACGTATGTTATTGTCTTTTTTACGCACAATAACCATCGGCGAAGAATATGCAGAGGTGGATGGTTCGATTATTTTCAAATCTATCATCTCATCCAACTCTTTCTCGACCTGTGCTTGAAAATGTATAGGTATAGGATAAGGTCTAACCCTAATAGGAGTATGGTCAGTTAGAACAATGTCATGTTCAATGACATGCGTTTGTCCAGGGATGTCAGTGAGTACATCCTGAAATGTTTGCAACATAGTTGAAACTTGTCGCTGTTCTCCTAGAGACAAATCAGGAGAGACAGTAACGTTCTTCCATGATTCACTGGAATGAAGTGGGATCATTGGAAGAGGAAGATTTACATCTGAAAAACTTGTTTCCTCATCCTGTATCACGGACAGTGATGAGTAATGACCATGTTGTACTGGAGAATTGTCCGTTGCTTGGAAAATGGGTTGCAAATAATCCGGACGTTCATGGAATTCAGTAAGCATATTGATGTGGAAGGTTTTATGCTTCCCATCAATATCGACAATATAGTCGACATCGGAAATTTTCGATATTATATCGTACGGACCTTTCCAAGAAATAAGTAATCTGTTTTCCCTACAAGGTAGTAATACAAATGCTTTGTCACCAGGACAAAGTTGTCGTAAGCATCTCTTCTTATTGGCAAATTGCCTTGCCTTCTGTTTCGCAAATTCAGAAGAAGAAGTTGCTAATTTGCATGCTTCGATAATTTTTTGTCTCAACGCGATGACATATTCGTAGGATGACTTTGTGTCATCGTCAATATTGTCAGATGTTATGAGATCGTGAAGCAACGACATAGGGCCACGCGGACGCGCGCCAAAGACGAGTTCAAAGGGAGAAAATCCCGTATGTTCATTGGGTACCTCTCTGTAAGCGAAGAGGGCCGCAGGTAAAACTCTGTCCCAGTCTTGAGGATGATCCTCAGTTATCTTCCCCAGTAAGTTTTTAAGTGTTCTATTAAGGCGTTCGACCATACCATTAGACATTGGATGGTAGATACTACTTAAAGATCTATCTATCTGCAGAGTAGACATTACTTGAGACATGGTATCTGATATTAGTTGGGTGCCATGGTCTGACAATATCTCTCCGGGGAACCCCAGACGAGAAAATATAAGCCAAAGAGCATCTGCAATATCAGCAGTAGTAATGCTCTTCAGAGGAATAGCCTCTGGCCAACGTGTGCACATATCAACACACGTCAAGATAAACTGATGTCCTCTGGCAGACTTGATCTTAAATGGACCAATAATGTCTATGGCCATTTTTTGAAACGGCCGAATAGGAATGTCCCCCGCCTGAATGGGTGCAGCATGCCGTGGACCTTTGGATTTAACTTCCTGACATACTTTACAAGATCGACAATAAATCCGTATGTCCTTGTTTACCAATGGCCAAAAGAAAGCCGCAAGGACTCTTGACTTAGTACGGGGAAAAACCCATGTGTCCAGCACACTGAGAGTCGTGAGCGTGCTGCAAAATTTTAACTCTCAAATTCTTGGGAACCAGGATTTGAGAATGACTTGACGTAATGGAGTCTTGAACCATACGTACAAGTACGCCATTCTTCTTTGTAATCCACGATTTACGACTTGTGTCTTTATTCGGATCACCTTTAGTTGCAAGAATGAAGAATTTCTTCAGAGTGGGATCATCTTCTTGCTGTTTTATAAACGAGTCACGAGAAATTACCAAGGGATTATCTTGGTTATGCACTTCATTATCTTCAGTAGATGAAGTTTGAGGCATATTAAGAGCCTGAGCTCTAGTGACTACAGCGTTAGCAATCTGCATGTTTTGCCTTTCCCACGTGGAAATTTGTTGCGGAGTGCATTCCTTGACTCCATGAATGCGACCGATGATGAGGTCAGCGATCGGATTCGGAAGAAGACATGCGTGTACATCTCCTGTAAAGAAAGGAGTAGCAATCCTAATGATAGCAGTAGAGTATTTCTCTAATGTGCCGCCAAATGTTACACATTTGACTACTTGTCCAGTGGCACGGGAAGGATCTACGAGTGACTGCCTAACACCAATTGTGGTGCATCCAGAATCAAATAGCACAGAGACTGGATTGTTATTCACTAAACCCTTATGTAAGACAAGAGAACCTCTTCCATCATGCGCGACTGATGCCGGAAGAGCAGGAAGAGGATGGCCACAGCTTAAAGTAGACACTGTGGTTGGCTCAAATAACGTTTTGCATTGGGGGCACTGAGATGCTCTCCCAAAATCAAAAGCGGCACATGCCATATTACTAGCATCATTATTATCTTTACTCTGTTTATAGGCTTCATGGGACTCTTGTTGTGCAGAGTTTGCCTGAAAATGTGGTTTATGTCTTTTGTTTTGAGATCTACCTCGGTTATTATCACCTCTGTAGTTATTGTTACCTCTATTGTAACCCCTATTTGGGTTTGAGTCATAGTTCCCTTGGTTACCATTATCATATTCATTATAATGAGTATCTCTGTAATTATGATCTTGTTGACTCCAAGACGGATAACCCTGATAGTTTCTATAATTACTTCCTCTACGGAAATTCCTATAATTATGACCACCCCTGTGTCGAGAGCTATCAGGTCGTCTCCAGTTCTTTGAAGAAGAACCCTGAAATGATTGGTTACCTTGGTTTTGATAACTATTATGGTTACCTTTTTTATCAAATCTGTTTTGAGGTCCCTGAAATCTGTGTGAATAATTGGGATTGTATGGTGTTGCTGAAGCAACTGGCATACTCTCCTTAATCTTAGTGTTGCCAAAAGTCACACGTCGGGGTGTGCAGTGACATATTGGGAACAATATTCTTCCATTTCTTTTAGAGATTTGGGTTTACGCTCATGTATAAATTCAAGGAAAGGTTTGTTCACACATGACATAATCTTATCTCTGAGCAACAAATCCATAAGTCCTTCATACGTTTTTTTTCTGTTTTGGAAAGCTCAATCCAACGATCAACTGTGAGACGTGCCTTTGCAGTGAATTCTGAGAATTCTACACCCGTCTCAGGTACCATCGTTTTAAATAAAAGGCGATAGCCTTCCTTTTTCTGATAATTGATTAGCGTATTGTGATTTATCCACATTATGTGTACGACAAGAACGTTCAAATCTATCCAGCCAGAATGTAATATCGTCACTGGACTGATTGAACGGTGGAACCTTAACCTTGTAAGTAGAAGGTTTACCATTACCACTAGATGCCTGATTAACATTACTATTCATACTTGTCAATCTCAATTTCTCCAACTCAAAATTCATGTTCTTATCATTTCTAACTTGTCTGATTCTAATATTCTTTTGTTTCAGCTTTCAAATATTCTTTTTTGTTCATCTAAAGGATCTAATCTTAGATTTTTTTGTTCAGCCTTTGCCTGTCTTCTAATCTTTTTTTTGTTCAGCTTCCCCTGTCTAATCTTTTTGTTCAGCTTCCCTGTCTAATCTTTTTTGTTCATAGGCTTTCGCTAATGAAAGTACTTCCCATTGTCCCTTTTACTGTTCAGCTTCTCTTTCTAAGCTTTTTTTCTCAAGTTTTCCAGCTAATGCTGCATTCTCTTTCTAATTTTTTCTCATTCAGCTTCAAATCTCTTCTTTCTTTCAGCCTCTGTCTAATCCTGCATTTTGTCTTCCATGCTTCACAGCTCTCTGGACCCATTCAGTTCTCGAGATTGACTTCTTAATCTTTTTTGTTTCATAGCTTCTTACTCTTCTGCATCTAATGGCTTCTGTCATCCCATTGAGCAAATGCACTTATGGCTAATTGTTTTGTAATATCAAGGGCTTTTACCTTGTGTAATGAGCTTTCTAAATTAACCTGATCATCACCACCTAATACAACAAGCTTACTAATCATGCCTGATAATTCTAATACTTAATATTTGTACCACAGTGTTCTGTAACACTAATGACAATTGGTCATAATCTGAATTAATCCATTATCCAATATCTAATGGGACCACAATTTCTCAATGACTTGTGTAATTGAAGTATATATCCCAATATTCTTGACTAAGGTGTCAATAAGCCAGGTTAATATCAGGTCTTGATACCATAATAGTACCAATATGTTTAATCTATAATCAGGTACTGGTTTATTACCATAATCCAAATGGGACTGCTAGTGCACAAGCAAATTTGAGTAATCTATTGGTCGGTCATAAAAAAATCAAATTAAAATCAATGAAAAACATTCACTTGAACTGTACAATTACAAAGAAACATAAGCAGTACAAATATTCAAAAAAAATCAAATAGGACAATACAATTAGAACGTTTAAATGTTTTGCAAAAATCAATGCGAAATGTACAAAAGTAGAAATCAAATGAAAATAGACAATCACTTTATGAATCTGCAAAGAATAACAACATCTGAAAATAAACGCTTTTTGTGACATAAAAATTACTGAAAACTAATAGAACAAAAAACTATATTTAACCAACTGAAAATAAACATCTAATTAACAACCCAACAAATTCCACAGTCACACAACCCCAAAGGTCAAATACTACAAGAAATCGCAAAAAATATTACAAAAATATTACAAAAAAATTACAGACTTCACAGCTAAACACAAAAAGCAACAGTTGTCCCGCAGCAAATTTTTTCAATCAAGAAAGAAAATTGCACCCTATAGGAACGGCCGCCCACAACGGACCCTCTATGACGTGGGATATTCTGTTGTGAGGACGCCGCCCACCTTAAAACAAAAATGACATATAGAAACATTAACATGATAGTATGTGTTACAAATAAAAAATGTATACATGTAAAAATTAAATATATAAAATTATAAGTTATTGAAATAGTAAATGGCCTTAAATATTAAAGTTCATATATAGAAAACAAGAAGATCCATCGATGAAAATAGGACTTCTTAGTTCACTAATACTGTCTTCCTGTTAATATTGACAAGAATTGAACCAACTGTTCTGTGAAACTCTGTAATGTCTAATGTAAAAATGTCAACAACGCTGACCTACATACTGCATTCACTTGACAGGTCACGTGACGAAGTGTTGACAAATAGCAAACCAATACTGCAAGTGTGTCGTATCAGCCACAGGAAATGGTCTGGTATCGGTACTCTGTTGACTTCTGAACTTCTGCAAGGTCAAACCCAGAAAGCTGGTCCACCAGTTGATAAGGTTGATAATGTTGGATTTTTATTCCCGTTAATGATATCCACCAAAAGATAGATATAAGTGGATGGAAGCAGACATCATCATCATCATCAGTTGATAAGATCTCTATGGTGTTGTTTGCTCCACTGTAGTGTATGGAATGTCAACTTGACCTACGCAGTGGTGTGTAGACATGGATTGAGTGTACAATGTGCGAATGATAATAAGGGTTCGTGTTGTTGACAAATGTTCTTTTCTCACACTCATGTATGACTGGAAGTCATCGACACCAACGACTGTGTACCTTTTCTAAAGTTTAATTGGACGTACACACTCGACAGCACAGATAGTGACAAATCACAGGTTGCCATAATACATCATAGTACAGTGGATAAATGGTCTTGCAATGTTACATGGGCACTCATGTAGAATAATTGTATAATGGACTGTCAGTAGCCAAGCACTCAGTATCGCCCATACATATATATCATCTGACTTCACTGACTGAGCACGTCAGCTTATAAACAATATTTCAGATGGCTTCTAAACCTAATCTCGTCTAGCGACGATTCTTCAACATAATGTTCAGCACATATTTTTCCATATAATAATATTGAACCGCTAGCAATGGGTTCTCATGTGTAGCAGTGATCTCTGGACTAATCAAGCGATAATACGGGCATCCCTTTTCTCTTCTTGAAAGTCACTACATGTTTTGGTTCCAAGATGGCTTCACTCGTGAGCTGTCACTCACGTTTGGATACAGATAATGAATCTGTCCTAAAGTTAGTCATTCATAAAACATTTCATTGCTCTGTAGATTTGATCATGAACAATTGACTGCAATCTACAGGATATAGTGCTGCTAGGAATCGAAGTCGTTTTCATCGAGTCAAATATATTCTCTTAGACATTCAAATCGTAACTATCGAAAATGGTGGCTTCGATCGAGAGTTCATAAGAGTATCTTTGATTACCTTGGTATAGGAAATATGAAACTGCCATTCCTTGGCAATACGAATAAACACTGGGGTAAAGCATACACGATAGGTTTAGACGACTATCACTTTCCCCACAAATACTGAGATCACTTTTTCCCCGGCGACAGGCCGACATAGAAGACACAGTCCCTATCAGGACGAAGCCAAATCACACCACACTCTAGCGACACATCCGCCGAATAGCCTTTGACCTCTCTAGAGACAACAGAACATATAGTTCGACTTAGATATGTAAAGATATACAGATATAAGACAGACTCGTCCTACTCAGACAAACAATACACATAAATTCAGGCCATAGATATTCTGAAGCAAGAACAATCTATTATTACCCAAACAACGAATAAATCGCAGTAAAATGGATTCATCCGCGGAGTTTGATCGAAAGAGACGGCACAACTTTCAAGGGAAGTAACTCAATAATGACTTTCCCTTAAGCACTAAAAAATTACCTATGTATAACATTGCAAGATATCAAAGACTGCACGTAACACACCGCTCTAGCGGAAGTAGGAGTTGTCTTGTCTAGTCGTGATGAGTTCCGATGTACCGTGACAATGGCGGTTACGCATTTTTCCAGGGCTGGTAGATTCTTCAGTAAAAATGATTTATGAAGTGGTTTTTCTTCTATAGGAGATTGTGTCTCTACTAGAGTTGGGTTAGAGACTCTCCTAATGTACGGTACCATGTATGATTCGGACTCCAGGTAATTCCAGTCCCTGTTTGATGATCTCAGGTCGGTTAGGCCTAGCGGGAATTTTGTGCTTCGCAACGCTAGGGTCAAGTTTGTATCGACGGAGATGACAGGCTCCATACTGTAATTATATCTACGTGAGGTAACTGGATTACGGTAGATCTGTGTGGAGGAACTTTATGAAATTATGCATATGTATTGCAAATTAACTTTGGCTTATATATATATCCTCCTGTGAGCGAGTGAGCGACAACTCAGGTAGGCGGCCATGTTGCATTCCTGTCATCATATTTTTGTATCACTGTCCAAAGAACGGGACATGTATCTTATTATTCGGACAGTGGCAAGGAGATCTCAATTTTGATAGAAACCCCTTATCGTGGTTTCACAATATGATAAACTGTGAATATAAAGCAACTCTAGTTACTTACCGATCCGCCTTCACTGACGCACTTAGTCAGATAGGGGATGCGGCCATTGATGTACTACCTATTATTTATGAATGTGCCATGACATAGGATCTACTATGTATGCCTGCAAATTGATATGTCAACATACCCATGATTTACTCGTTATGTCCCAGTGTGAGCGTCCAAATAAACTGTGTAAACAAAGATTCCAGCAGTCTGCATTGGTGCCTTGTAGACACAAGTGAATGAGTGTTTAGATTGGTCAGAACACGAACAGTACACCATTCGCGTTAATCACACTCTACCCTTCTACCCATATATACACCATCCTGCGTCGGTTGAAGTGACCAAGTTTAGGGCCTGCTTCCCCTGGAGCCTTAGAGGGAAACTACTGTTTACAGCTGCCTTTGCCTTCCCTAACTTAGGACTAGGGTGAGTTACCCATTTACAGCTGGGTAGACTGGAGCATGCCTGATCTCAACAACTCTGTACACTACAATGGACACATACAGTAGTGGCACCACAAACAACATGCTACAGTGATTGATAGTGGAGCTTTACAGAAGAAAGAGAACACACCACACTTTACAGAAGGTTTACAGTATACAACTGACACTTCTTTATAGACTGACATTTTGTGTGTGTTGGACAAAACAACTTTACAGTGGGAAAGAAATTTTACAGTGGTGAGCCAGATCCCTGGGTCCAGCCTACGCAGTCTTGTGTTGAGAATCACATTTTACAGTTACAAGAACATTTGTTTGACCACATCAACACCAGTAGGACAGCTATACAATCAATGTCAGCTTGACCTGTTCTGACAAGTGTAGCAATATCTGGGTCAGCACTTGTTGACATTTGGCACAATACAGTCAGTGTTCTAAACCAGTGATTGTTTATCCTGCTGTAATACAAGAGCATTGTTGAACATAAAGTGCAAATTTCATCGGTGGATCTTCTAATGTGCTCAAAAAAATTGGACAGTGTAATAGTTAGAATGCAAATCTATTACTCAATAAAGTGGTAGTCTAATTGATTAAAACTGAGCATACAGTACTATACATTGCAACTACAACACATTGCATGATATGATACACACATTGATGATTTATATATTTATGTTTATATATTATTTGTTTATATGTGTGATTGTTATGTCTTTGCGGGCCTGGATGGGAGGTGACTAGAACAGGAAATACCAAGTGATATTGGTCTTGTTCTGGCGTTCTATAGGGAGCAATTTCTTAATTGAAATTTGCATGCAACATAGTTTGCAAATATTTGGTTAGTTGTGACGACTGTTTCATATTTGTATTTGTAACATTTTTTCTGTTCTTTATTTTTGTTTGATTTGTTTGTATAATTGTAGGTCTCATCTTTCCTTGCATTTCAGTTCTTTACACCCTTATGTTTATACACTGTGGCGTTATTTGTCTTGTTATCTTATTGCAGTTATCATCACGGATTCTGTGATCATTTTTTTCATTTCTCCTATTTAATTTAATTTGATCTCTGCAAATGTTTTCAGATTGTCTTTTCTTGTTTGTCCTTTGTAATGTCTTTAGTTGACATATGACATATGAGGTATAGTGGAATACACTTATAGTATAGTACAGATCAGTACTTTATGATTGTTATTGTTATAAAACAAAGTGTACAAGACCTTTATAAGGCTTGTCTCCCAAAGTGATTGGAAAAGGGAAATATTATTTTCCACAGGTACTCAAGTGATCATTGATTACATTAAGGTATACAAGACCTTTGTAAGGCTTGTCTCCCACAGTATTTGAGATACAGTTATTGTTGTCCACAGGTACTCAAGTTATCATTGGGTATTATAAACCATACAAGTTTTCACTAAGACTAAGTCTATGGTATAGACTTGTCTCCCATTAAAGTGAAATAAGGTAATTTATTTACTTTTCAGGTTTCTGATTTAAGAAGACAAAATGTCTACATTAGATTACTTTATAGCACAAGGAAAATCCCTTGATAAGACTGGGAAAGACTTAGAACAATGGGCTGTTGCTCAATATGACAAAGCATTAGCTGCAGAAGAAAAAAAAGCTGCTGCTGAGGAAAAAAAAGCTGCGGCTGAGGAGAGAAAACTTCAAATAGAAGAAAAAAAATTAGAAGCTGCTGCTGAAGAGAGAAAAGCTGCTGCTGCTGCTGAAGAGAGGAAAGCTCTAGCTGAAGAAAAAAGATTAGAAAAAGAAGCTGATACTGCTGCTGAACTAAAGAAATTGCAGATGCAAGTGGAGGAAAGGAGATTTGATGCAGAACAGAAGAAATTAGAAGCTGCTGCTGCTGCTGCAGCTGAACAAAAAAAAAATTAGAAGTTGCTGCAGAACAGAAGAAATTAGAAGTTGCTGCAGAACAGAAGAAATTAGAAGCTGCTGCAGAACAGAGAAGATTAGATAGAGAAGCTGAAGAGAGAAAAGCAATAAGAGAACATGAATTTGAGTTAGAGAAATTAAAATTGACAAGTATGAGTAATGTTAATCAGGCATCTAGTGGTAATGGTAAACCCTTTGTGTACAAGGTCAAGGTACCAGCGTTCAACTCTGCCAGTGATGATATAGCATTCTGGCTTGATAGATTTGAACGGGCTTGTCGAGCTCATAATGTTGACAAATCACAGTATGTGAATCAGTTGTCTGAAAATCTAAAAGGGGAGTCTCTGAGTAAGTTATATTTCGTCGAAGAGGCCGACAAGGATAATTATGATGCTGTTAGGGCAGCTTTGATGAAGAGATATCAGCTGTCTGAGGAAGGTTATCGTCTTTTGTTTAAAACAATGAGACCTGAGGTAGGTGTAGAATTCTCAGAATTCATCTCAAAAGCACGAATTACACTTTCACGATGGATTGAATTATCCAAAACAGAGAAAACATTTGATGGTCTTACGGATTTATTGCTAAGAGACAAGGTCATGTCTTCGGTAAATAAATCATTCCTAGAGTTCTTACATGAGCGTAAACCTAGTACATTAAAGCAAATGGAAGAATATTGTGACCAGTATGCCACGGCACACCCTGACATGATTCTTAGTAACTCTAACATTAAAGAGAGTATGCCAGTTGCTTCGGCAACAGAATATAATCAGAATTACTCACACAAATTCCAAGGAGCTAAAAATAAATTTGATAAAAAGGTTAATTGGAATAAGTATCAAAACCAAGATAACCACTCAAATCAGGGTTCTTCTTCGAAGAACTGGAATCGGGCTGATAGTCCTCGACACGCGAGGGGTACCCATAATTTTAGAAATTCTCGTAAAGGGAGTAGCTATAGGAACTACCCAAGTGCTTCATGGAGAAAAAAAAAACCAATATTACAGGGATACTCAATATAATGAGCGTGATGATTATGATCATGAATATTATGATTCAAACCCAAATAGGGGTTATAACAGAGGCAATAATAATTATAGAGACAATTATAACCGAGGTAGATCACAACACAAAAGACATGGTAAATCTTATTACCAGGCTAACTCTGCACAACAGGAGTTCCACGACGCCGGTAATCAGAATAATGATAAAAAAGACTCCAATAGTGTAGCAAATTCCGCTTTCGATTTTGCTAGAGCATCTGAGTGTTCGCAATGCAAAACATTATTCGATCCAACCACAGTTTCTACTTTAAGCTGCGGTCACCCGCTTCCCGCGCTCCATGCGTCAATCGCGCATAATGGAAGGGGTGCTCTTGTCTTTAATAGGGGCCTAATAGATGGTACTCCGGTATCAATTCTTTTCGATTCGGGGTGCACTACCATCGGAGTGAGGCAATCACTCGTAAATCCTTCTCGAGCTACAGGCAATATAGTCAAATGTGTAACATTTGGTGGCACATTGGAGAAGTACTCCACTGCCATTATCAATATTGCAACGCCTTTCTTTACAGGAGAGGTGCAAGCATGTCTCTTGCCGAATCCGATCGCTGATCTTATCATCGGTCGCATTCATGGAGTGAAAGAATGCACTCCACAGCAAATTTCTAATTGGGAAAATGTTAATATGCAATCTGCTAATGCAGTAATCACTAGGGCTCAAGCTCTTAATATGCCGCAATCTTCACATTCTGAAGATAATGATGCGCAGATCCAAGATGATCCCTTGGAGATTTCCCATGATTCCTTTATAAAACAGCAGGAAGATGATCCTACTCTAAATAAATTCTTTACTCTGGCAACAAAAGGTGATCCGAATAAGGATACAAATCGTAAATCATGGATTACGATGAAGAATGGCGTACTTGTACGTATGGTACAAGACTCCGCTAAATCCATTCATTCTCAAATCCTTGTGCCTAAAAATATGAGAGTTAAAATCTTACAGCACGCTCATGATTCGCAGTGTGCTGGACATATGGGTTTTTTCCCGTACTAAAGCTAGAGTTCTTCAATCTTTCTTTTGGCCTGCTGTGAATAAGGACATACGAATCTATTGTCGATCTTGTAAAGTATGTCAAGAGATTAAATCCAGAGGTCCACGCCATGATGCACCTATTCAGGCTGCAGACATTCCAATTCGACCATTTCAAAAAAATGGCGATAGACATCATTGGTCCATTTAAGATAAAGTCTGCTAGAGGACACCAATTTATTTTGACGTGTGTTGATATGTGCACACGTTGGCCGGAGGCTGTTCCTCTAAAGAGCATAACTACTGCTGACGTCGCAGATGCTCTTTGGTTAATATTTTCTCGTCTGGGATTTCCAGCAGAAATATTATCCGACCATGGTACCCAACTCATATCGGATACCATGTCTCAAGTAATGTCGACTCTTAAGATAGAGAGATCGCTGAGTAGTATTTATCATCCTATGTCCAATGGGATGGTGGAACGTCTGAATAGAACTCTGAAAAACCTACTAGGTAAGATAACAGAAGATCATCCTCAGGATTGGGATAGGGTTTTACCCGCGGCTCTCTTTGCATATAGAGAGGTCGCCAACGAACATACAGGATTTTCTCCCTTTGAACTTGTCTTTGGCGCGAAACCGCGAGGTCCTATGTCCTTACTTCATGATCTTATAACTGCTGATAATATTGTCGATGACACAAAATCCTCTTATGAATATGTCATCGCACTTAGACACAAGATTATTGAAGCATGCAAATTGGCAACTGCTTCTTCTGAATTTGCGAAACAGAAGGCAAGGGAATTTGCCAATAAAAAGAGATGTTTGCGACAACTTTGTCCAGGTGACAAAGCATTTGTCTTGCTACCTTGTAGGGAAAATAGACTTCTTATTTCTTGGAAAGGTCCGTACGATATAATATCAAAAGTTTCCGATGTTGACTATATCGTCGATATTGACGGGAAGCGTAAAACCTTCCACATCAACATGCTCACGGAATTCCATGAACGTCCTGATTATTTACAACCTGTTTTCCAGGCAACGGACGATTTTCCAGTCCAACATGGACAGTACTCATCTCTGTCAGTAATACAGGATGAGGAAACGAGTTTCTCGGATGTAAATTTACCTTTTCCAATGATTCCTCTTCACTCTAATGAATCATGGAAAGATGTTGCAATTTCTCCAGAATTATCTCCAGGAGAGCAGAAACAAGTTTCTACTATGTTAGAACAATTTCAGGATGTCCTTACTGACATTCCTGGTCAAACTGATGTCATTCAACATGACATTATTCTTACTGACCATAGTCCTATAAGAGTCAGACCGTATCCTATCCCGATACATTTTCAAGCACAGGTAGAGAAAGAGTTGGATGAGATGATAGAGTTAAAAATTATTGAACCATCCACATCAGCATATTCTTCGCCGATGGTTATTGTACGAAAAAAAGACAATAACATACGTCTTTGCGTGGATTATCGCAAATTGAACCAAGTGACGAAATTTGATGCTGAACCTATGCCTTTACTAGAAGAGCTACTTACGAGACTATCGAATTCTCATTTCTTTACTAAACTCGATTTGTCTAAGGGATATTGGCAAGTTCCATTATCCGAACACGCCAAACCGTTTACTGCTTTTTCGACGCCTAGGGGTCTATTCCAATGGAATTTCATGCCTTTCGGTCTTATGAACGCCCCTGCAACATTCGTACGCATGATGCGTCGAATCCTATCTCATCGCTCAGATGTCATTGCGTATCTTGATGACATCTGTCTTTTCAGTGATACTTGGAACGATCACTATAATGGGATAAATGAACTATTGTCTATCTTACGCGAGCATAATCTGACAGCGAAACCATCGAAAGCATGTATTGGTTTTAGCGAAATATCTTTCTTAGGACACCGTGTTGGTCATGGGTTCCTAAAAACAGAAGACCATAATACAAGTAAGATACTTAACATTTCTATTCCTAAGACTAAAAAGCAAGTGCGAAGTCTCTTAGGTCTAATACAATTTTATGGACGATTCATTCCGAATCTGTCCTCCATTATGTCACCTCTTTCTTCCTTGCTAAAGAAAGGGTCTCCTAATGTAGTCCACTGGACTCAAGAATGTCAATCCTCTTTGGATAAGGTTAAAACTATGTTTTCTACTTCACCTATCCTAGTATTGCCTTCTAAGGATAAGACATTTATTCTTCGTAGTGACGCTTCATCCACCGGGATTGGAGCAGCACTAATGCAAGAGTACTCTGGAACTCTGCATCCTGTGATGTATATTTCTCGGAAATTAAATGCCGCAGAGAAGAATTACTCGGTCCTAGACCGTGAATTATTGGCTATGGTTTGGTCAATCCTTAAACTGCAAAGATTTCTCCTTGGCGCGCATTTCATTGTGGAAACTGACCAGAAAGCTCTTACGGCTATTCAGAGTAAAAATCTGAAGAGCGCAAGATCAACGCGATACGCGATTGCTTTGCAGCCATTTCATTTTTCGGTGCGAGCTATCCGTGGGTCAGAAAATGTGATGGCAGATATTTTGTCTAGATGCCCACATGATTCATAACTGTTATACAACTTTGATACAGTTGTTCCTATGTTGAAATGTGTACACATATAATATCATATATTGATTGTAACACTACTTAGCGGTTCATTGATATTTATTCACCGCTGATTTTTCAATGTTTTTCGTCTTTGATGATCATGATGTTAAGATATCTTAGATGAAATTTATGTATAAACTAATGTAGAAATTGTGTCATTGCTAATATTGTAGTATGCGTTGGTGACACCTCTCTGGAAATATTTATACTTAGAGAAGTACTTTCTCTAAGGTCAGAAAACTTATGCTTATCATCTGCGCATTGTTATTGGTGCGTTGTGAGCCTATTGTATGTTGCTCCTAGATGTATTTCAAAAAAAAAATGTACCATTTTTTTTCCCGAGGGGTGTGGTAATCTGTTGCGTGCATATTTTGACGCACATATTACAAAAATCGATATGGCTATTTAATTTGGAAAAAATATAGACATTCATTCATTTGTGTATGAAAATGCTGTCTATGGGGAAGGCTAGATAATCCATAATTGTTTTACCCTGTTGATTATAGGAGTAATCGTTCTTGATATTAATTCGGCGCATGGATATGACACCCTTGTCCGTACCTATTTCTTAGGGCCAGAAAATAGATTAATTTGCTTATTATGTTTATGGCCTGAATTCATATGTATTACATATTATTAGTACAAGTAGAATCAGTCCTATATTGTATATTTTGGATGGGTAGGCAGGACTATATTCTTGTTACACCGCTCTAGCGGAAGTAGGAGTTGTCTTGTCTAGTCGTGATGAGTTCCGATGTACCGTGACAATGGCGGTTACGCATTTTTCCAGGGCTGGTAGATTCTTCAGTAAAAATGATTTATGAAGTGGTTTTTCTTCTATAGGAGATTGTGTCTCTACTAGAGTTGTGTTAGAGACTCTCCTAATGTACGGTACCATGTATGATTCGGACTCCAGGTAATTCCAGTCCCTGTTTTGATGATCTCAGGTCGGTTAGGCCTAGCGGGAATTTTGTGCTTCGCAACGCTAGGGTCAAGTTTGTATCGACGGAGATGACAGGCTCCATACTGTAATTATATCTACGTGAGGTAACTGGATTACGGTAGATCTGTGTGGAGGAACTTTATGAAATTATGCATATGTATTGCAAATTAACTTTGGCTTATATATATATCCTCCTGTGAGCGAGTGAGCGACAACTCAGGTAGGCGGCCATGTTGCATTCCTGTCATCATATTTTTGTATCACTGTCCAAAGAACGGGACATGTATCTTATTATTCGGACAGTGGCAAGGAGATCTCAATTTTGATAGAAACCCCTTATCGTGGTTTCACAATATGATAAACTGTGAATATAAAGCAACTTCTAGTTACTTACCGATCCGCCTTCACTGACGCGCTTAGTCAGATAGGGGATGCGGCCATTGATGTACTACCTATTATTTATGAATGTGCCATGACATAGGATCTACTATGTATGCCTGCAAATTGATATGTCAACATACCCATGATTTACTCGTTATGTCCCAGTGTGAGCGTCCAAATAAACTGTGTAAACAAAGATTCCAGCAGTCTGCATTGGTGCCTTGTAGACACAAGTGAATGAGTGTTTAGATTGGTCAGAACACGAACAGTACACCATTCGCGTTAATCACACTCTACCCTTCTACCCATATATACACCATCATGCGTCGGTTGAAGTGACCAAGTTTAGGGCCTGCTTCCCCTGGAGCCTTAGAGGGAAACTACTGTTTACAGCTGCCTTTGCCTTCCCTAACTTAGGACTAGGGTAAGTTACCCATTTACAGCTGGGTAGACTGGAGCATGCCTGATCTCAACAACTCTGTACACTACAATGGACACATACAGTAGTGGCACCACAAACAACATGCTACAGTGATTGATAGTGGAGCTTTACAGAAGAAAGAGAACACACCACACTTTACAGAAGGTTTACAGTATACAACTGACACTTCTTTATAGACTGACATTTTGTGTGTGTTGGACAAAACAACTTTACAGTGGGAAAGAAATTTTACACTCATCTTTGTTTTTAGTTCATTCATTCAGACCAAAAGGTCTTCTGTTTTTTTTTGGACATGCGCCCTAATATAACCGACGCACCCTGTTCCTAGCTTGAAACGAGTAAAAAAAATTAGTTTTTTAATCATCTTTGTCTCATGTTTGTGATTGTTGCTTGTCGTGAAATATTCTAATCCACATATATAAATTAAAACGTAAATGTAAAGCCTAACACATAAATTCAATAAAAGGAAAGACGAATGGTAAGGAACAGTGCTGTCACAAGGACTGTACTCGAAATCCCCCTTGTTTTCTACTTCGTCTGCAAATTGTAACGCTTTCACGTTGATAGTAAAAGCCTACTGTATCATTACACGCTTTCTTCAATGAAACGTGTACTGCCTTTCTAAGAAAAACCTTGAGATACGCAGCTGACCTAGATTTAATATTTCATTCATTCCATACACGGCGTAACTAAAAGACAGATAAAGCAGGAGAGAGAGAGGGACGACTGGAAGCAAGGACGCATGCAACACTACACGCGTCGCGCGATTAATAGTAACGCCAATCCCACGTGTAAGGCCTGCACTAACTTTTTTTCAAATAAACAGTGTCAGAAAAACACTACAACTACTACAAGAATCAGGTTTTAAAACATGAAAAATGCTTATTAGGAAACCTGAAATTCTACTGATTTACATCTAAGCTCCTGAAAGTACAGAAGACACCCTATGACATAGAAGTGAACGCGTGGTAAAAAACAAATATACGACTATCTTTGGAAAACACATATTTGGAACGCCACCATGTAGCTCGCTTTAACTTATATATTATTGTACGGCAGGACTTGCTAGCCAAGAATATGTTATGTGTTACGCCTTTAGTCTGTTAATAAAATAATTATGGCCAAAATACAATAGTGGGGGTGCCTGACAGCATGAAATCATTTCTGCTCATAAAATTTTTTTTTTATAACGTGTTTGAAAAACATTACGTTACGGAAATAGCCTACCATGTTAACTCCTATTTGATTGGCGGGAATGAGATGTAAGACTAAACACGATTAGTTGGACTGCAAATACTAGTTGTTATGGGAAACGAATAGAAGGGATACTTTTTTGAAAAGATGTGTAGACATGGCATGATTGGTTAGATCTGCCAATATAGTCAGTTCAGAGCGTCTGTTCCGTGCCACATCTTGTAATAAACCTATTAAGAACAGTGCGTTGAGCACCAGTGCATATTTTTTTCTAAAATAAAAGCCTGGGACAAGAGGCAGATCGGAATTTGTGCCTATTCATTGCCAGTCAACGAAACTGTTTATTATTTCCATTGAATTGTGGGACGGTGGTCAAAAGTCATTGAGGCAGCATTTGGCCCGAGTTACTGAATCCTGAGGCTGACAGCATACTACTGGGTCCAGATAGCGACCAGTGAGGTGGCTCCAGAACTCATTGAAGTAATCGAGCAGAGGAGTCTTTTACTGCAGTCATCACGAAAGTTAAGAAAGTGTGGCCATGGAGCTCAACATTATGTGCTCCCCCCCTCTCCCCCCTCTAAAATTGACAGTAAATAAAGAGGGAATATAAACTGTTTAAATTGACAGGAACTGTGAACTTTTCCCAATGATAAGACACTTGAAGTCATGATGACAAACAACACTCTTGCTTGAAAAACAAAACCAGTATTAACTCATATTACTACTTCACAACTTACACACATAAGATAAGAATAATAAAATATGTCAATAACAAGAGTAAATTGATAAACTGTGTACATACTACTGGTAAGAATATTGATTGTGATTCCTGGTTCACTGTGTAGTTGAATCAGGATATCTCTATGTAAAGAAATTAATACATATATATATATTTGACTTTTCAAACTGACTCTTTTAAGATAGTCTTATAGAGTGTTACATGTGTGTGAGTGTCACAGTGTTGTAAAGTGCTGTGGAATAACTTAAATTGTTTATCTGTCTGTTGTTGTTGTGACTTACACTTCATCATATACATACCCTAGACATATAACGTAGTCATCACAATATTCCAGAATAATTCTGACTGAGGTATACATATGTGGCAGCAAGTAAGGTTATCTGTAAAACACTACACCTATTAGATACAGATACCTTCACAGCTGATCTCAGTCAGTACACTAAGTCCCCTATAGATATTTATAAATCCCACTTTACCACATATATTGGGGTCCGGTCCGGGATATTGAACTTTCTCCTGTTATATATATTGGGAATTATAAGAATTAAAAGGTATCCTTGGGTGGAATTAAATAAGGTTGAGCTCTCAGTGCCGGTGGTGTCATTAAATAAAGAATTATAGATTATATTGTTTAGTTAGATATTATTTACATTTACCTGTTAGAAAATGGCGGACCTGGCCAAATTTCGATCTGCTGCTGTACAGACTGCAAAAGAGTTAGGAATGGACGGGCAAATTATGATTTCTTATGTCACTGCTGAATGTGACAAATATATTGAACGGGAAGAAAGAAGATTAGAAAAAGAGGCCGAAAGAAAGTTAGAGGCTGAAAAGGAAATTAAGAGGATACAGTTTGAGGCTGAGGCTGAGAATAAGAGGTTGCAGATTGAGGCTGACAAAGAGGCTAAGAAATTGGAAGTAGAGGAAAGAAGATTGACTGCAGAAAGGGAAGACAAGCGATTAGCTGCAGAAAGGGAATCAGAAGATAAAAGATTACAAAGGGAACATGAGTTACGACTAAGGGAGTTTGAGTTTCAAGGCCATGCTCCTGAAAATGGTGCCAGTCCCTTTGCCTCTGATGCCACTGCTAGCCAGGGAGCCTCAACCTCAGCTATGAATTTTCATTAAGATCATTTTGTTGAGAAAGACGATGATATTGAGAGCTATCTAAATAGATATGAACTATTAGCTACCACATATGGGTTAGAGAGAGAAAGGTGGAGCTTAAAGTTATCTCAAGGACTTCGTGGGGCAGCTTATGAAGTTTTTGCTAAAATGAGCAGAGGTGATCAGGAAAATTATGACATGCTAAAGCAGGCTCTTTTGTTAAGATATGAAAAGAACGCAGAATTTTATAGGAAAAAATTTAGGAATGCTAAACTACTGTCAGGTGAAACCTATCACCAGTTCTCTGCACGAATAGAGACATACTTGGAGAAATGGACTTCTCTGGGGAAAACCCAAGATCTTAAGGAAATGATCCTTATAGAACAATTAAGAGAGTCCATGGCTCCAGACCTGAGAAATTTTCTCATGGAACAAGGTGCAGAGAGGCTGGGTGAGTTGCTAAATGTTGCTGAAAGGTATCAAGCAGCTCAAGCAGAGGTAACAGGTAATAAAAAGAAACAGGTGGATAACTTTAGGGAACCACAGAACTTTAATAAATTTGATCCTAGGGATCAAAACAAAGGTAAGCACCAGTTTGATAGGCCACGGTATGACAATAAAAATAAAATCCCACAATTCGATGAAAGGAAATATGATGAAAGAAAATCTTTCAACCAAAGGAAAAGGTGGTGTAAAAATTGTCAGATGGACAATCATGACACTGACCGTTGCAGAAGGAAACCTGTGTATATGGCCACCCTTCAGGTCAGGTCGACCTCAAGACAGGAGGAGGATATTCTGTTAGATACCACTCCAGAAGAGATGAGGAAGGCACAGGCTGGGGATAGGACCCTCAAGCCTTGTTTCAGGAAATTGTCAACTTGTCATACAACTCCAGGCAAGGGAGATTTTTACATGAAAAACAAGTTGATGTATAGGAAGACTGGAGCTAGATCCAAAGGTCAGGGACAGCTGGTACTTCCTAAAAGATATAGGGCAGAATTAATAAGGAGCCTACATGTGAAACCAGATGGGGACCATGAAAAAATAGGTACCATCATCCAAAAGGTGGCTCACAATTATTATTGGCCCAAGGCAAGATGGGACATTGAGAATTTTGTAGAAAGGTGTAGCATAGCACATGAGGGAACACCCACAAGTGGGAACATTGATCAGGACCTGGACACGCCACGGGGCAACATTAGGCCTGACAATAAAAAGGAATATAAATTTGATAAAGTGGACCAAATGAAATGGGAAGCCCCTTTTCACGGACAAGCTTCACTTAACTGTTTTACAATGGCCACTATGCGGAGAGTGCAAAAAGATGTCTTACCCCAGGATAAGCCGAAAATCCCTCAATCGGACTTAAACAAACTGGAGGAAGAGGATGTAGAGAGGAAATCTCTCATCAAGAATTTTAAGTGGGGAGAAAGCCCCAAGAGGAAATTTGGTAGCGGTCGTTTTATGCATGATAATTCTGGGAGGAAAAATCATCATTATAGCGCTTCGAGTGGAAGAGACCATACCGGTGCATGGACAAATAGGTCCACAAAATTAAAGCTCCACATGTAACGCTGTTAAGAACGTGGACTGATGAAAAAGCAGAGGAAAATATTACATCCTCATACCAATATGTGAATGAGCTGACCACTCGTTTAAAAACTGGCTGGAAACTTGCCAATGAAAATTTGAGACAAGCCAGGAAGAGACATGCTGCCTATTATAACAGGAAGGCGAAAGACAGAGATTTGGCTGTGGGAGAGAAGGTACTGCTTCTTCTACCCGGGAGTCAGAATAAGTTACAGATTGGATGGCAAGGTCCATATACAGTTCTAGAGAAGGTGTCTAGAACAAATTATAAGATAGATAAGAAGGGGAAAGAAAAAATCTATCATGTGAATCTCCTGAAGAAATATTTGGAAAGAGAGAGTGCAACAGGTTTTAGAGAATCATGCAGAGGTGTTAACAGACCGACCTGGGCATACAAACTTATTGGAATATGATATGAAACTGATAGACCCCACACCTGTCTGTATGAAACCATATTCGATTCCCTTTGCTAAGGAGAAAGCTTTGAAGGAAGAGATAGACTATTTGTTGAAGGAAGGAATTATTTCACACAGTGAATCTTCGTATAGTTCCGGTGTTGTACTCTTAAGGAAACCCTCTGGAGAACATAGACTCTGTATAGATTACAGGAGACTGAATGCTATTACAGAAGGACAGGTGGATCCATTGCCGGATACAAATCAGTTGTTTGCCAGGCTAAATAAAGCTAAATATTTCTCAAGGGTGGATCTGAGAAAAGGCTACTATCAGATTCCAGTAAAACCTGAGATCAGACAAAATAGTTAGATGGAAACGATTCGGAGGAACGTAATGAATCCCTGAGTTGCCTCTTTGATTGAGGATATTCCGAATGTTTCATACAGGCTAATAAGAAGATTATGGGATCCCCTATGAAAACTCTGCTATCACCAGGTATATGTTATCTCCTCATAACGTACATTTTGGGGAAAATCTAATGTTCTCTGGACATGTCATTGAGCAGACTCATAGAAGAGAAATGGTGAATAAGGGTTGTGAAGCAGCATTAAGACAAGCAGTCACACTTGCGGCTGTTCAGTAACATAACCGAAAAATATTATTGGTTGTAGAGGTCTGAGGCAGATTTCATGAGTAGTGCCTACTCTGAATGGACCCAACTACATAAAACCATGATAGCACAACAGCAGAGTAAAGTCAAGTTGACTTACATTTATCTATGTGTATATAGAATAAAGGACTGACATAAGATGTCTGTTTTAAGAGGGGAGATGTCGTGAAATATTCTAATCCACATATATAAATTAAAACGTAAATGTAAAGCCTAACACATAAATTCAATAAAAGGAAAGACGAATGGTAAGGAACAGTGCTGTCACAAGGACTGTACTCGAAATCCCCCTTGTTTTCTACTTCGTCTGCAAATTGTAACGCTTTCACGTTGATAGTAAAAGCCTACTGTATCACTACACGCTTTCTTCAATGAAACGTGTACTGCCTTTCTAAGAAAAACCTTGAGATACGCAGCTGACCTAGATTTAATATTTCATTCATTCCATACACGGCGTAACTAAAAGACAGATAAAGCAGGAGAGAGAGAGGGACGACTGGAAGCAAGGACGCATGCAACACTACACGCGTCGCGCGATTAATAGTAACGCCAATCCCACGTGTAAGGCCTGCACTAACTTTTTTTCAAATAAACAGTGTCAGAAAAACACTACAACTACTACAAGAATCAGGTTTTAAAACATGAAAAATGCTTATTAGGAAACCTGAAATTCTACTGATTTACATCTAAGCTTCTGAAAGTACAGAAGACACCCTATGACATAGAAGTGAACGCGTGGTAAAAAAACAAATATACGACTATCTTTGGAAAACACATATTTGGAACGCCACCATGTAGCTCGCTTTAACTTATATATTATTGTACGGCAGGACTTGCTAGCCAAGAATATGTTATGTGTTACGCCTTTAGTCTGTTAATAAAATAATTATGGCCAAAATACAATAGTGGGGGTGCCTGACAGCATGAAATCATTTCTGCTCATAAAATTTTTTTTATAACGTGTTTGAAAAACATTACGTTACGGAAATAGCCTACCATGTTAACTCCTATTTGATTGGCGGGAATGAGATGTAAGACTAAACACGATTAGTTGGACTGCAAATACTAGTTTTCTGTTGTTATGGGAAACGAATAGAAGGGGTACTTTTTTGAAAAGATGTGTAGACATGGCATGATTGGTTTGATCTGCCAATATAGTCAGTTCAGAGCGTCTGTTCCGTGCCACATCTTGTAATAAACCTATTAAGAACAGTGCGTTGAGCACCAGTGCATATTTTTTTCTAAAATAAAAGCCTGGGACAAGAGGCAGATCGGAATTTGTGCCTATTCATTGCCAGTCAACGAAACTGTTTATTATTTCCATTGAATTGTGGGACGGTGGTCAAAAGTCATTGAGGCAGCATTTGGCCTGAGTTACTGAATCCTGAGGCTGACAGCATACTACTGGGTCCAGATAGCGACCAGTGAGGTGGCTCCAGAACTCATTGAAGTAATCGAGCAGAGGAGTCTTTTACTGCAGTCATCACGAAAGTTAAGAAAGTGTGGCCATGGAGCTCAACATTTTGTCCCCCCCCCACCCCCCTCTAAAATTGACAGTAAATAAAGAGGGAATATAAACTGTTTAAATTGACAGGAACTGTGAACTTTTCCCAATGATAAGACACTTGAAGTCATGATGACAAACAACACTCTAGCTTGAAAAACAAAACCAGTATTAACTCATATTACTACTTCACAACTTACACACATAAGATAAGAATAATAAAATATGTCAATAACAAGAGTAAATTGATAAACTGTGTACATACTACTGGTAAGAATATTGATTGTGATTCCTGGTTCACTGTGTAGTTGAATCAGGATATCTCTATGTAAAGAAATTAATACATATATATATATTTGACTTTTCAAACTGACTCTTTTAAGATAGTCTTATAGAGTGTTACATGTGTGTGAGTGTCGCAGTGTTGTAAAGTGCTGTGGAATAAATTAAATTGTTTATCTGTCTGTTGTTGTTGTGACTTACACTTCATCATATACATACCCTAGACATATAACGTAGTCATCACAATATTCCAGAATAATTCTGACTGAGGTATACATATGTGGCAGCAAGTAAGGTTATCTGTAAAACACTACACCTATTAGATACAGATACCTTCACAGCTGATCTCAGTCAGTACACTAAGTCCCCTATAGATATTTATAAATCCCACTTTACCACATTGCTGACGGAGGGAATCTCCCAAACGTCTCGTGTTTTAAATATAATGTTAAATTTGAAAATAAGCACATCTATCGTTCTTATATCAGCTGTTAGTTCGTCTCAGGCTTCTCTGATCATGGGTTGGAGAACGTTACGCTGCCTCCCTTCTCCTCTCATGGAGCCGACAGTTTTTTAGGAAATGTTCTACTGTCTGTTTATCCTCCTCACATGGAGCCGACAGTTTTTGAGGAAATGTTCTACTGTCTGTTTATCCTCCTCACATGGAGCCGACAGTTTTTGAGGAAATGTTCTACTGTCTGTTTATCCTCCTCACATGGAGCCGACAGTTTTTGAGGAAATGTTCTACTGTCTGTTTATCCTCCTCACATGGACACACATCTGTCTGTTTATCCTCCTCACATGGACACACATCTGTTTATCCTCCTCACATGGACACACATCTGTTTATCCTCCTCACATTGACACACATCTGTCTGTTTATTCTCCTCACATGGACACATATCTGTCTGTTTATCCTCCTCACATGGACACACGTCTGTTTATCCTCCTCACATGGACACACATCTGTTTATCCTCCTCACATGGACACACATCTGTCTGTTTATCCTCCTCACATGGACTCACATCTGTCTGTTTATTCTCCTCACATGGACACACATCTGTCTGTTTATCCTCCTCACATGGACTCACATCTGTCTGTTTATTCTCCTCACATGGACACACGTCTGTTTATCCTCCTCACATGGTCACACATCTGTCTGTTTATCCTCCTCACATGGACACACATCTGTCTGTTTATCCTCCTCACATGGACACACATCTGTCTGTTTATCCTCCTCACATGGACACACATCTGTCTGTTTATCCTCCTCACATGGATACACATCTGTCTGTCCAATTTTCAGTTTGTTGAACAAATGGTATCTGAGTCTGCAATGGCTGGTTCTCAGTCTGAAAATGATCACTTGGCTTCTTCATGGTAATGTATGGTATGGTTCTGCATTACTGGACTCTATATGTTCCTTCTGTCATTTTTCTCTATAGTTATTTCTGATTATTGGTATTATCTCTTCATATGTGACCCTGTCTTATGTTTGGGGTTTCCTTCCTCTCTCTGTGGCACGTTTATCTGCCTTCCAATTTCCATTTTCTTGCAGTGGGCGGGGTTCCACTATACTTTTAGTTGTCTGAGTTTGTATAATTTGAAAGTTGACTTCCGTACAATCTTTCATTTGTTTTAAGTGTCTAGTATTTACTGGCAGATGATTATATTGTTAAAAATCGACGTTCTATTAACATTACTGAGAAATTAGACAGAGAACACACAGGAAACATACCGTTCTTGAAGTAGATAGAGACCTAAAAAAAAACAAAAAAACAGGTGAATGCGGGTCACATATATTTAAAAATAAATTATGTCTCGTTTTGGCGAGGTGCTATCCGTTCAACCTAGACGCAGGGGCTGTCAGTTATATTAGGGCGCATGTCCAAATAGATAAAGACCTTGTGGTTTGGTTATGACATGGCATACCGTTTACTGAGGTTTGCCAGTACCACTATACAATCTTATATTAGTCGCCCTTAACGACATGCTTGAGACAGCAATGTTTTTATTCTTATCGTGTCTCCAGAGACACTGCCGGAGACCACGCGGGGTGCATTCGCGAGTGTGGGGGAGAGTGCCCGAGGAAGTAAAAGACTGCATTATCTCCTTGTCTCTCACTCACGGTTATACCATCCTCTTACTGATCGCTCCTGTTGTTAAATGCCCAGCCACCACCTCCTTCTCACTACTGTGACAGAAAGAAGATTTGTGAGAATTAGTTGGTCCTTCCTGGCTGGACCAACTCGATTAGTGGACGTTTGAATAAGATGTTAGTACGAGAGGGTAAGACCTTTTTTTCTACCTCTAGCGAAAACGGTCGAGCCTGTCAAGTCTTTGTGGAACCAGCGATAGTGACAGCGATAGGAAAGCCACTAAATCAGGGGTTCCCAGCCTGGCGAGTCGTTGTGGGTCTGGCTTGAGCTCGTATTTCACCAAAATAACATTTTCTGTCTCCTTCTCTTTTTTTTTCTTTTTGCTGAATGCAACCTTCTTCGCTTTTCTCCCGTTTTAAAATCTTGCTCGCGTTTTCTACTACCTCCTCCTCCGTTTTCCCAGCTCTCTTCCTTATCCTACGACGTGATGTTTCTTTTTTCTTCTTCTCAACCTTTTCATTTTTCTTCGTTCCTCTTCTTCTCTACCTCATTCTCCTTCTTCTTCGTCTTCGTTCGCCAGACTTTTTATTTTTTATTTTTGCCTTCTTCTGGCGAGGCGCGTTCCTTTCAACCTATTTGGTTATATCAAAGCGCATTTACCATAAAAAAAGTCAACTCTGTTGACTGCTAACCCGATCAGCGTTGAAAGATACTAAGTCCTGAAAAGGACCAACATTATCTATCTGCTAGCATAAAGCCCTAAAAAGGACTCGCTAGCTACGCCAACGCCCGAGCTAATTGTGTAGTATTAGTAATTCGCCAGACTTCCACATTAATGACTATAATAAAGGCAGTAGTCAGCTGAAGATTCCTAACATCTCCAAACAGTTTTTCGTGGAGTGAGGTAGGTTGTTGCCATATGCTACTACGTTCATTGCTGTATGTTGTGCAGGACTGCAGCAGGTGTTCGGCTGTTGTAACGAGAGGGTTGATTATTATTGAAATTATAAGTTATCCTGGACACAAAGTTGTATCAGGTGATACCAGGATAGTGCCAGATAAGAGTCTGGTTTTATAAGTAATACCACCTTCTCTGAAAAGAGTAACGGTGTATAGATATCAAAGGTAGGATCAAGCTGTATAAGTTCCTAGAGAAGATGGTAATGTATTACTCTAAATTCCTACTTGCTCCTCTCCAGATCCTCCTCTGTTAATATTATTATTATTATTAGTATTATTAGCTCTGCTAGGGGTATTAACTAACTATCTACCAACAAGAACTGTAACTTAACTTAAAGAATTTAAGTAAGTCTGCTGGTAAATATTTACAATTTATTTTTACAGATTTTCTTATCTGTTAAAAATGTTTCAAGAAAATCAAATTTTAAATACATCATTTAAATAAATAAAATATTTGAAAATAGGTCTAAATTAGCAAAAAGTCACTCAAGTTGTAGCAAGTCCATCGCTCTTGGTTGAACTAGCTGTTTGTAGAATATCTATGTCTTTATAACACTGTTATTTCACTGTTATTTGATTTAGGCTATCACTGACTATACCTATGCCCACCAAAAGTCATCATAAAATGTGTCTTTATTAGAATCTTGATTTTAATATAGTGGTGTCATCAGGATACTCTGACTAGTAGCCTTGTTTGGCCACTTATCTGGGTGTATTGAAGTCTGTCACACTCCTGACATGTAAGGAAAAGTTACATGAAGTTCCTCCAGGCCGTGGATACTGGGTAACTGGCCATATAGACAACAAGGGCGCTCGCACCACATGGTCCAGCAGTAGTGGCTGACTCTTTAAAGTTTGTGTGGTTGACAGAATAAAACCTGAAACATATTGGATTAACCACTATATTCTCTATCACTATCCCTTTATTATAGATGTAGGGGATGTGAGACAGTTTTCAGACAAGGTGGTAGCAGACGCACAGGGCACAATAGCAGTAACAACCAAATCCAGTTCACTGTGAATATAATTTTCCTCTAAATCCTTAGTTAGACCATTTGTCCATGATTCGCCTCCATACAATGATTAGATCTTGTATAAAATACTAAGTAATAGCTTAAACAATACAGTAATACAATTCCTTTCATCCTTTTCTTTGTTCCTGGTGTGTGTCCCATTCCATAAAGAAATAATTCTTTAAATGCTTTTCTAAAACTATAGACACACTTTTGCCCCCATTCTCAATTTATTTGAATATTCACAAGCTTGGCTTTTTGCCTCCAGAAATTACACAATGGTTTGAAACACTTCTACACACTTCCTAACGCACAAGTGAATTAATTAACTAGAATTATATATACCGAAGCACATTAAAAACGCACCACTATTATATATACTGATGCCGAGAAGCTGGAAAAAAAAAGTGTGGGAATGGATTTTCCCGGTGTTTGTCATGAGGTAGAGAGCGAATGGCTGCTGGAATGGAAAGTGCATGATTCAACCCACGGGTTTGTGTACAGACTACATGAAAACAATGAAAGTTACACGTGCAACACGATTCCCAACAGCTATGACCCTGAAAATGTGTACGCGTTGTGGCAGTATACTCGGTATAAAAAGGCCGTTGAGACAAAACACCCAGTACATGTGCTTGAAATGCCACGACTATCTGAAAACGACCGCCAACGAGCCATTGGTATGTTGGAGACCGGAATGAGCTCGCTGGCCATTGCCAGATGGATGAATTGCCACCACAGCACTATTGTACGTTTCAATGAACGTTACGGAACCACTGGCAGTGCCCGGAATAGACTTCGGAGTGGCCAACCATGAGTTACTACCCCTGCGCAAGATCGTCATATTGTGCTGAGTCACCTAAGGAATCGTTCTCTCCCGGCAAGTCAAACAGCAAGATCAATACTGGGTAGACGTGGGAAGTCTCTCGAATGACAGTCATACGACGACTCAGAGATACAGGTCTTACTGCAAGACGACCTTATATTGGGCCAAACTTGACTCACAGACATCGTCAGCAGCGCCTGCAATGGGCAGAGCAACATGTCAGATGGACTAGACTGCAGTGGAATGCTGTCCTATTCACAGACGAGAGCAGATTCAACATATCATTTGCTGATGGACGTATGCGGATTTGGCGACGGTGTGGAGAGCGCTTTGCAGATTGCTGTGTTCGTCAGCACAACCGATTTGGAGGTGGCAGTATTCACATTTGGGGAGGATTCAGTTTTTACCATCGCTTGCCTCTTCACGTCTTCCGTGGAAATGTTAATGCTGTGACATATCGAGATGAGGTTCTGTATGCATTGGTTGCTCCTGCGTTCACAAATTATCAAGACTTGCAGCTTCTCCAGCAGGATAACGCACGTGCGCACACCGCATGCATTACGCAGCAATATCTACAGCAGCAGAACATTGTGACGATTGATTGGCCTGCCCTATCACCAGACATGTCCCCCATAGAACATCTGTGGGACGAGCTTGGACGCAGAGTCTACAGGCAAGGTTCTCCAGCTAATCTGCAACAGCTCGAAGCTGCTCTTACACGTGAATGGGACTTGATTCCCCGGAATTTCCTTCAGAGACTTGTGCGTTCCATGCAGAGCCGCTGCCAAGCTTGTTTGCAAGCACACGGTGGACATACCATATACTGAGGATAGTGTGAATGAATTTTTTTATTGGTTGCATTTTTGGTTTTCTCCCTTGCCTGCACAGAATGCAATGAATTTCATAACAATCAAATGTACAAATTAATGACCAGCATGGATTCATAGGAAAATGAATAAAGATTCCAAATATGTAAACTTGTAAACACTTATATTTACATTTCACACTCTGTTCCTGGATTATACAGGTGGTGCGTTTTTAATGTGCTTCAGTATATATTCAAATACAAATATATATATTTATACATTCTTTCTTACCCTCGACAGAGGGGTTTTTCTGCTAATGTGTATTTTGTGTTCCGAAATGCAGGCACACATTGTCCAGCTGTACAAATCTGAAAAACTAGTAATCTACATATCCTACTTATTCCTGGACCGATTTCCTTCATCTTAAGCTTAAATTACACCCTGAATTATTCTTTATCTATTGCGATAATGGTCTTTTATTATCATACTACTGTCTGTTCCTAGGCGTAGCCTAAACAACAAAATTTTTGACTTGCTTTATGTCTCGATGCAGTCCATTCGAGATTTCTTCCTTCCCACGTTACTTCCCGTGGAAATCTTTTCAAACACTATCAGATGAACATTCCTATCATAGAATTCTTGATCTCTGCCATGCTGTACTTCGCTTCTAAGTCTGTAGCTTACCTCCAATTGAACCAAGGTTACACAGATCTAAGCTCGCCATTGTTAAGCAGTACGTTTTGTAAACACGATACATGCAGAAGCTATTGCATTGGTTCGACAAGGATATACTGTCATAAAGTATGGCGCACTGTTTTGGTCAGAATGCTTGTTTTGTGAATTCGACTTCACGACCGCTGTCATTGGGCTGGTGCCGCAGGTGCAGAGATCTGCTGCACCAATTCTCTACTTGTGCTACAGATGGTATCTCAGTCTGATGTGTGCAGTGCGTAGCCGAAAAATAGTGACCTGGTCTCGCCTAGAAAGCTGATGATATGCATCATTTTTAAAATGCCCTGGGTGTTCTCTTTCCCATTTGGAATGTGACTTTTATATATACGGTATATATATATTTGGCTATTTCATAAGTTGTCCCTATATCATACTGCTGTTTGTCTGCCTCCTCATTGCTTGGTAAGTTACAATAGGCTAGTACCACTGGATTGTACGCTTGTTAAAGCCTTTGGCCAGCCTTTCATGAGAGTTTATCAGATCTCGTAATCCCTTAGAATGGTGGCTTTTCAGAGCTGTTGTTACTGAGAGGGCATCTGTAAAGATTACTATCTTTTTTTCCGCCTGTGCTTTGCATTCAATAATAATTTCCACTGCCTGTTTCAGGGCTTCTGCTTCAGCATTGAAGTTATTGCAGTATTTGCCAGTGGCGATTGCCATAAAGTGTATTTTATTCTTTAATTTAATGAGGATGCCAGCACACACAGTCTGAACTGCGTTTTTTGCTGAACCATCAGTATATACTCGTACATGTGTCCAGAACTTTGCTGAACCATCAGTATATACTCGTACATGTGTCCAGAACTTTGCTGAACCATCAGTATATACTCGTACATGTGTCCACAACTTTGCTGAACCATCAGTATATACTCGTACATGTGTCCACAACTTTGCTGAACCATCAGTATATACTCGTACATGTGTCCAGAACTTTGCTGAACCATCAGTATATACTCGTACATGTGTCCAGAACTTTGCTGAACCATCAGTATATACTCGTACATGTGTCCAGAACTTTGCTGAACCATCAGTATATACTCGTACATGTGTCCAGAACTTTGCTGAACCATCAGTATATACTCGTACATGTGTCCAGAACTTTGCTGAACCATCAGTATATACTCGTACATGTGTCCAGAACTTTGCTGAACCATCAGTATATACTCGTACATGTGTCCACAACTTTGCTGAACCATCAGTATATACTCGTACATGTGTCCAGAACTTTGCTGAACCATCAGTATATACTCGTACATGTGTCCAGAACTTTGCTGAACCATCAGTATATACTCGTACATGTGTCCAGAACTTTGCTGAACCATCAGTATATACTCGTACATGTGTCCACAACTTTGCTGAACCATCAGTATATACTCGTACATGTGTCCAGAACTTTGCTGAATCATCAGTATATACTCGTACATGTGTCCAGAACTTTGCTGAACCATCAGTATATACTCGTACATGTGTCCAGAACTTTGCTGAACCATCAGTATATACTCGTACATGTGTCCACAACTTTGCTGAACCATCAGTATATACTCGTACATGTGTCCAGAACTTTGCTGAACCATCAGTATATACTCGTACATGTGTCCAGAACTTTGCTGAACCATCAGTATATACTCGTACATGTGTTCAGAACTTTGCTGAACTATCAGTATATACTCGTACATGTGTCCACACATAACTTGGCTGAACCATCAGTATATACTCGTACATGTGTCCAGAACTTTGCTGAACCATCAGTATATACTCGTACATGTGTCCAGAACTTTGCTGAACCATCAGTATATACTCGTACATGTGTCCAGAACTTTGCTGAACCATCAGTATATACTCGTACATGTGTCCAGAACTTTGCTGAACCATCAGTATATACTCGTACATGTGTCCAGAACTTTGCTGAACCATCAGTATATACTCGTACATGTGTCCAGAACTTTGCTGAACCATCATTATATACTCGTACATGTGTCCAGAACTTTGCTGAACCATCAGTATATACTCGTACATGTGTCCAGAACTTTGCTGAACCATCAGTATATACTCGTACATGTGTCCAGAACTTTGCTGAACCATCAGTATATACTCGTACATGTGTCCAGAACTTTGCTGAACCATCAGTATATACTCGTACATGTGTCCAGCACTTTGCTGAACCATCAGTATATACTCGTACATGTGTCCAGAACTTTGCTGAACCATCAGTATATACTCGTACATGTGTCCAGAACTTTGCTGAACCATCAGTATATACTCGTACATGTGTCCACAACTTTGCTGAACCATCAGTATATACTCGTACATGTGTCCAGAACTTTGCTGAACCATCAGTATATACTCGTACATGTGTCCAGAACTTTGCTGAACCATCAGTATATACTCGTACATGTGTCCAGAACTTTGCTGAACCATCAGTATATACTCGTACATGTGTCCAGAACTTTGCTGAACCATCAGTATATATACTCGTACATGTGTCCACAACTTTGCTGAACCATCAGTATATACTCGTACATGTGTCCAGAACTTTGCTGAACCATCAGTATATACTCGTACATGTGTCCAGAACTTTGCTGAACCATCAGTATATACTCGTACATGTGTCCAGAACTTTGCTGAACCATCAGTATATACTCGTACATGTGTCCAGAACTTTGCTGAACCATCAGTATATACTCCACAACGTACATGTGTCCAGAACTTTGCTGAACCATCAGTATATACTCGTACATGTGTCCAGAACTTTGCTGAACCATCAGTATATACTCGTACATGTGTCCAGAACTTTGCTGAACCATCAGTATATACTCGTACATGTGTCCAGAACTTTGCTGAACCATCAGTATATACTCGTACATGTGTCCACAACTTTGCTGAACCATCAGTATATACTCGTACATGTGTCCAGAACTTTGCTGAACCATCAGTATATACTCGTACATGTGTCCAGAACTTTGCTGAACCATCAGTATATACTCGTACATGTGTCCAGAACTTTGCTGAACCATCAGTATATACTCGTACATGTGTCCACAACTTTGCTGAACCATCAGTATATACTCGTACATGTGTCCAGAACTTTGCTGAACCATCAGTATATACTCGTACATGTGTCCAGAACTTTGCTGAACCATCAGTATATACTCGTACATGTGTCCAGAACTTTGCTGAACCATCAGTATATACTCGTACATGTGTCCACAACTTTGCTGAACCATCAGTATATACTCGTACATGTGTCCAGAACTTTGCTGAACCATCAGTATATACTCGTACATGTGTCCAGAACTTTGCTGAACCATCAGTATATACTCGTACATGTGTCCAGAACTTTGCTGAACCATCAGTATATACATACTCGTACATGTGTCCAGAACTTTGCTGAACCATCAGTATGCTGAACCATCAGTATATACTCGTACATGTGTCCAGAACTTTGCTGAACCATCAGTATATACTCGTACATGTGTCCAGAACTTTGCTGAACCATCATTATATACTCGTACATGTGTCCAGAACTTTGCTGAACCATCAGTATATACTCGTACATGTTGTCCAGAACTTTGCTGAACCATCAGTATATACTCGTACATGTTGTCCACAACTTTGCTGAACCATCAGTATATACTCGTACATGTGTCCAGAACTTTGCTGAACCATCAGTATATACTCGTACATGTGTCCAGAACTTTGCTGAACCATCAGTATATACTCGTACATGTGTCCAGAACTTTGCTGAACCATCAGTATATACTCGTACATGTGTCCAGAACTTTGCTGAACCATCAGTATGTACTCGTACATGTGTCCAGAACTTTGCTGAACCATCAGTATGTACTCGTACATGTGTCCACAACTTTGCTGAACCATCAGTATATACTCGTACATGTGTCCACAACTTTGCTGAACCATCAGTATATACTTGTACATGTGTCCAGAACTTTGCTGAACCATCAGTATATACTCGTACATGTGTCCAGAACTTTGCTGAACCATCAGTATATACTCGTACATGTGTCCAGAACTTTGCTGAACCATCAGTATATACTCGTACATGTGTCCAGAACTTTGCTGAACCATCAGTATATACTCGTACATGTGTCCAGAACTTTGCTGAACCATCAGTATATACTCGTACATGTGTCCAGAACTTTGCTGAACCATCAGTATATACTCGTACATGTGTCCAGAACTTTGCTGAACCATCAGTATATACTCGTACATGTGTCCAGAACTTTGCTGAACCATCAGTATATACTCGTACATGTGTCCAGAACTTTGCTGAACCATCAGTATATACTCGTACATGTGTCCAGAACTTTGCTGAACCATCAGTATATACTCGTACATGTGTCCACAACTTTGCTGAACCATCAGTATATACTCGTACATGTGTCCACAACTTTGCTGAACCATCAGTATATACTCGTACATGTGTCCACAACTTTGCTGAACCATCAGTATATACTCGTACATGTGTCCAGAACTTTGCTGAACCATCAGTATATACTCGTACATGTGTCCACAACTTTGCTGAACCATCAGTATATACTCGTACATGTGTCCAGAACTTTGCTGAACCATCAGTATATACTCGTACATGTGTCCAGAACTTTGCTGAACCATCAGTATATACTCGTACATGTGTCCAGAACTTTGCTGAACCATTAGTATATACTCGTACATGTGTCCAGAACATTGCTGAACCATCAGTATATACTCGTACATGTGTCCAGAACTTTGCTGAACCATCAGTATATACTCGTACATGTGTCCAGAACTTTGCTGAACCATCAGTATATACTCGTACATGTGTCCAGAACTTTGCTGAACCATCAGTATATACTCTTACATGTGTCCAGAACTTTGCTGAACCATCAGTATATACTCGTACATGTGTCCAGAACTTTGCTGAACCATCAGTATATACTCGTACATGTGTCCAGAACTTTGCTGAACCATCAGTATATACTCGTACATGTGTCCAGAACTTTGCTGAACCATCAGTATATACTCGTACATGTGTCCAGAACTTTGCTGAACCATCAGTATATACTCGTACATGTGTCCAGAACTTTGCTGAACCATCAGTATATACTCGTACATGTGTCCACAACTTTGCTGAACCATCAGTATATACTCGTACATGTGTCCAGAACTTTACTGAACCATCAGTATATACTCGTACATGTGTCCAGAACTTTGCTGAACCATCAGTATATACTCGTACATGTGTCCAGAACTTTGCTGAACCATCAGTATATACTCGTACATGTGTCCACAACTTTGCTGAACCATCAGTATATACTCGTACATGTGTCCAGAACTTTGCTGAACCATCAGTATATACTCGTACATGTGTCCAGAACTTTACTGAACCATCAGTATATACTCGTACATGTGTCCAGAACTTTGCTGAACCATCAGTATATACTCGTACATGTGTCCAGAACTTTGCTGAACCATCAGTATATACTCGTACATGTCCAGAACTTTGCTGAACCATCAGTATATACTCGTACATGTGTCCAGAACTTTGCTGAACCATCAGTATATACTCGTACATGTGTCCAGAACTTTGCTGAACCATCAGTATATACTCGTACATGTGTCCAGAACTTTGCTGAACCATCAGTATATACTCGTACATGTGTCCAGAACTTTGCTGGACATTGTTGGTCAATACACTTGGCTGCTATACACTTTATTTGAGTGTCTGTCTGAATTCCTTTACTTTCAATGCCTGGAATACTTCTTCTTCATCCTTATTTTTGTATTTTCTCATCTTCTTCGTCCTTTATTTTCTCATGCTCTTTGTTCTTATTTTTTTATCTTTTCATATTCTTCGTCTTTTATTTTTTATCTTCTCAACCTTTTTCGTCCTTTATCTTCTGATGTTCTTTGTACTTTTTTTTTATCTCCTCATGTTCTTCAACCTCATTTTTTAATATTCCCATCTTCTTCAACTGAATAATGTTATCTTCTCATCTTCTTCGTCCTTTATTTTTTATCTTCTCATCTTTTTCGTCCTTTATCTTCTGATGTTCTTTGTACTTTTTTATCTTCTCATGTTCTTCAACCTCATATTTTAATATTCCCATCTTCTTCAGCTGTATAATGTTATCTTCTCATCTTCTTCGTCCTTATTTTTTTTATCTTCTCATGTTCTTTACCCTTATGTTTTTATATTGTCATGTTCTTCGTCCTTTTTTTTTTTCTTTTTCTCTTCTTCGTCCTTTTTTATAAATCTTCTCATTGTCTTCGTCCGTATCTCGCCCGACTTCTTTTTGCTTCATCTTTTCCTTACCTTCCCTTTAATTTTTCTTCCCTTCCTCCTCCATTTTCTTCTTTTTCATCTTCACTTTCTTCATCTCTTCCTCTTCCTACTTCTTCAATCAGTCAATACCATTGAGCTCCCCCAGGAGCATAGACCTTCAACAAGCACCTGTCAAGTCCTCCTCTGTCATCTCAAGGTCTAGTTATATGTCATCTTCATCATATTCATTTCTGTCCCCAGTGTTCTTCGGTCAGCCTCTTCTTATCTTTCCTAGGGGATTCCAGAACAAAGGACTGCCTTGTAAGGCTATCAACAGGTTTCCTAAATGTGTGCCCAGTCCATCGCTAACGTTCTCTTCTCATGATTTGTTCCACTGGTACGTGTCTGGTTGTTGTCATCAGTTCTATGTAAATCACCTTGTCGTACTAATTCAATCCTTCTAGGCAAGCACACATTTATGACAGTATGTCACTTTTTGGTTGTGGTTTTTTTTATTGTTCTTCCCGTGTCAGAGAAGACAAACTGAAAGAACTGACTTGATATTTAAGTTGAAGTGTCTAGTGATTCTGTCATGTGGTGTCCTGTACCTTCTTTATCCACACTACATACAGGCACCAGTTATATCGTCATCATATTATCTACTTTACATACAGTTGGAAAGAATTCAAGACTAATCGACAAATAAGAGAAGACTCTAGGCAGAAATATGTCTCCGACTATATAAGGAAAAGACGATGGTCATATATCGGTCATGTCCTACGAATGCAAAACAACAGAATACCACTACAGGCGCTCACTTGGGTTCCTGAGGGTAAGAGGAAAAAAGGAAGACCAAAAGAAACACTCAGAAGAACAATAATAAGAGAAGGAAGAACGTTGAGCCTAAATAATGTGCAAGAGCTAAGAGGAGTGGCGTCACAACGAACAACCTGGAGAGCACTGGTTTCTGCCTTATGCGCCGTGTTTGGTGCTTAAAGAATTTATTATTATTATTATTATTATTATTATTATACAGGCATCAGTAATAACATCATCATATCATCTACACACGGGTTCCGACGGTTGTTATAGCCGGGAGTTGTAGTGAGGATAAGCTCTCACTGCAGATAAATATTTATATGGCACGCGCCTCGAATAGCCTCTGACAACCAAGCCCAGCTCCCGGCCTTCATGTGCGGCTCAATGTGAGCCCGGCGGAACTGTTTCCACTGACGGGAGAAGGGGCGAAGGCAAGCCACTGGCGCCTTAAACCCAGCAGCTTCGGGCAGATAGGGCTCGTGATCCTTGGTTGGTAGCTTATCTAAGAGAAGGTAAAACTCTGAAATCAAACCACTACTGCCTTGTGGGAATATCCATTTACGGAAAAGGCTTCTGGGATAAACCCCGAGGATAAATCCGGAGTCGGAGTCCCTAAGGCAGTCTAATGTTGATTCGACATTATTATGGCAACTCCTGCGACGAGGCAGGTACCAAACTGTATCGGCTACTGCCGTTCCTTTGGATCTACCGGCTGCGTGGAGAGGGGGAACATGCTGCATGGGCAACAGCTTGATCTCCAAATAACTGTGCCCAAGCTTGCGCCCTGGAGAGTACTCAAGCTTCATCCTATAGGTGTCGGCAAAACACAGGAAGTAGCAGTTACCGGTTATATGCATTTTGCCCAATTGGCTTAGGGCATGGCGCCAGGGGCTACTTCCGACAGTGGGAGAGGTTCAAGAATCGCACTGGACAGCTACCGCCCGCTTCAAGCTGGGCAGCCCCCAGTCAAGTAGGTGTTGTCCCGCCCCTGTCTGCTTTCCCCATTGGGTGCCTTGGGAGTAAGGTCAAACCCGAACTGTGGACAGAAAATTTTGCACCAGGCAATTACGACAAAACAAGAAGTAATAGAAATAAACAAACTCTCAGATTGGGATGCTGGAACGTCAGGACTATGTTGACTGGACTATCCGAAAACCTACAGGACATAAACAATGTCAGGAAGACAGCCGTAATCAATGACGAGCTTAAACGACTTCAAGTGGATATAGCTGCACTTCAGGAAACGCGCCTTTTAGGCTCTGGAATGGTGAGCGAGAAGGACTACACATTTTATTGGCAAGGGAAAGACCTTATTAAAACTAAGAACACGGAGTAAGTTTTGCGGTACAAAAAATCGCAAACTAAAGTGGTTGAACCAGGTGAGAATGGATCAGAACATCTGTTAACGCTCCGCCTGCAAACTAGCGCAGGTCCCATCACGCTTTCAGTGTGTATGCTCCTACTCTGTACTCTGCCTCAGAAGCTAGTTCTACGAGAATCTAGCAGCAGTCGTCAAACCCATACCTAGGCAAGAACACCTTGTTCTCCTTTGTGACTTTAACGCTAGAGTGGGTGCCAATAATGTTTCATGACCTTCATGTCTGGGCAGGTTTGGTATGGCAAGATGAATGAAAATGGACAACGGCTCTTGGAGTTGTGTGTCCATCATGACCTGCGTGACCAACACCTACTGTCGGACAACACCCCAGCATAAGGTGTCATGGAGACACCCACGATCCAAGCACTAGCTCCAACTGGATCTGATTATCGTCAGAAGGCCACTTCTCAGGTCTGTTCTCTCCACATGCTCGTACCATAGTGCAGACTGTGATACAGATCACTCCTTGGTTTGCTGCAAAATCAGAGCACAACCAAGAAAACTACATCGTGTCAGACATGAAGGGAAACCACGCATTGATAGCAGCAAGATGTCAGACCCTGTCATTATCGCTCAATTTACTGCGACCTTCCAGAAAGTGCTCAGTAGCACCCAGCATGGTGATACTGTTACAGAGAACTGGGAGCATCTACGGAACACCATTCAAAGTACTGCATTTGCCACCTTTGGTAAGAAAACAACGAAGTCAAATGACTGGTTTGATGCTTCATCAGATGTGATGTCACCTGTCATTGAAGCTAAGCGCAGTGCTGCGATTGAATACAAACGTTCACCGTGTGCTAGAACCCTACAGATCCTGAAGGCTACGAGAAGCAAAGTTCAACAAACTGCTCGACGCTGTGCAAATGACTATTGGCTCCAGCTCAGTGAGAGCATCCAGATCGCAGCGCAAACAGGCAACATTAAACAAATGTATGACGGTATAAAGAAAGCCCTTGGTCCACAAAAGAGTAAGAGGGCACCGCTAAAAACCATCAGCGGAGAGAAGCTAACCGATAAGGGTAAGCAGATGGAGAGGTGGGTCGAACACTACTCTGAGCTTTATGCTACAGAAAATACCGCCACGCCTGCAGCCCTTGATGCTGTCAAATGTCTGCGAACTATGGAGGAGCAGGATGCTGAACCAACATTAGAGGAACTCAGCAAGGCCATTGATAGCTTGGCCTCTGGCAAAGCACCAGGCAGTGGTGGGATTCCTCCTGATTTAATCAAATGCGATAAGAGCACGCTATTACATCCCCTGTATAGGGTGCTGTGCCAGTGCTGGGAAGAGACAACTATTCCTCAAGACATGCGAGATGCCAAGATTGTAACACTGTATAAAAATAAATGAGACAGAAGTGATTGCAATAACTACGGAGGCATCTCTTCTTAGTATTGTTGGTAACGTTTTTGCCAGAGTCATTTTAATGCGACTACACAAGTTAGCTGAGCGTATATATCCAGAGTCACAGTGTGGATTCCAAGTTGGTAGATCAACAACAGACATGATCTTTTCTCTCCGCCAGCTTCAGGAATAATCAAAAGAGCAGAAAAGCCTTTATATGTCGCATTTATAGACCCCACAAAGGCATTTGACCTGGTTAGTAGGGATGGGCTCTTCAAAATCTTCATGAAAACAGGCTGCCCTGCTAAATTGCTAGAAATGATAAAGTCATTCCATGACGACATGAAGGGAACAGTCCAGAATGCTGGAAGCACACCACAGCTCTTTGACATACGAAATGTCGTTAAACAAGGCTTCGTTCTGGCTCCATTCTCTTCGGGATCTTCTTTGCCCTACTCTTGAAACATGCTTTCAGAGATGTAACTGAAGGAATCTGCCTTCACACTAGGTCAGATGGCCGTCTGTTTAATCTTTCAAGGCTGAAGGCAACAACAAAAATCAAAAGGGTCACTATAAGAGAATTGTTGTTCGCTGATGACGCTGCAATCGTCAGTCAAAGCCGACAGGAGCTTCAGAGCTTGATGAATCGCTTCACTCAAGCATGCAAGGACTTTGGTCTTACTATTAGTATAAAGAAAACAAATGTGCTTAGTCAGGATGTGGGTGCTGTACCAGTGTGGTAAAGTGAGATGATATAAATAATTATAGGGGACTTAGTGTAATGACTGAGATCAGCTGTGAAGGTATCTGTATCTAATAAGTGTGGTGTATTACAGATGACCTTACTTGCTACCACATTTATACCTCAGTCAGAATTATTCTGGAATATTGTGATGACTACGTTGAATGTTGTGATGAAATTAACCGTGATACAACGTTAAAATATCTCCAAAGATAAAATGTAGGGATAAAACTAATGCGTAAGCTACTAGCAGACATGATCGCCAACGCCGCGGGTCACTACCCGCCATGAAAATTAAATTGTTAGACGTGAAGGCAAAAACGTTTACCCTTGGAACGGGATGAGAACGGAGATCAAAAGAAAAAAAATATGACTGAACATGTGCTTGAAACTAGCAAGGCTAAAAAGATGCAATTGGTGGGGAAAGGAAAAAAATTCACGTCCCCAAGTTGACACAAGGTAAAGAAATCGACAAAAGGGACCTTAGTTATTATACGAAACAGTCATTTCTTGGACGCTTTTGCGATATTTTGTCCTTTATTTGAATTCAGCGGCAAACGCCTTATAGAAGATGCTCGAAAATATTTTAAAAAAACCAACTAACCTTGAAAAGTAACTTTTTCTTAATAATAATGTTAGGAATATAAAACCTAGCTGGCCGGATGGCCCATCTTGAGCAGTGAAATAACATGCTTTCATTTATACAGACGGATAGATAATAAGAAAGATATTGACAAAAGACTGTGTTGTTCATATCAACGAGCGACTGCATTGAAACAAAAAATGTCACTAATTTTCAAAAACTGCGACCTTGAGAGTCAAGTGCTAAAATCTAGTTGGAATGAAAGGAAGGGAATGTGGTGGAGAATCGTGGCTAAAAATAACTTTAAAGGCAAAATTGTGTAGGGGACGGCAGAGTTGGTTCAAAAAAAACAAGTGTGTTTTTTTGTGAAACGCAAGTAGAGACAGACGGACCAACAGACAATAATACATACTTGACTGAGGTATGACTGAATTGACTTTTTGGTAGGAGGTTTGAATTTGAAAAGGAAAAAAGGCGGTGATTGGCCATAGAAAAACATATTATCGGCGCTCAGACGCGCATTTTTGCCATTCATCATAGTTGTCCAGTAGTAGACACAGTAATTATTCAGTGGTGTATTTCCCAGAAGCTAATTGAAATATTTAGAGGGACGCCATACTAGAGCCAGCAGCTCAGCTGAGTTTTGCTAGCATATAACTGTGTTCTCTATTCATAATTCTGAACTGTGAGTTTTTTTATTTGGCACCAATGTGGTGTCAAATGATGTGTTGATAATACAAGAGTGGACCCGTGCAGTATAATATTTTGGCAGAGCAGCCTTTTATTGCCCCCAAGCACGGAGAGATGGGGCCACCAGATTCCAGCACCAGATTCCAGCACCAGAACTACTCAGTCAAGATACGTGAGCGTCTGGTCTGCTGAGCCTTCACCAACTTATTTTCTAACACACCAACTATAATCCCATCAATAAAAGGACAATGTTTAGTAGCCATAGACAGGGAGTGATGAGGCCACCCCAACAGCACATCCATTAATCGTTCTTCCAGATAAAGTACAACTATAAACAGTAGTAATATTAACTAGTCTTGTAAAATACATATGTACACACCTTTCATTGATTATGCCATATATTCATGCAGTTTATTCCTAATTTCAAAACCTTTCATATGTTCTGACCAAAATAAAACCTTGGTTCAGAACAAATAAACTTAAAGAAAATTTACTATCAAAATTTTACACAGCTTGAGTTAGTTCAGTGTGTTATAACATTTTATTAATATTATTAGACTTATTAAATATCTGTGTGTGTGTATGTAAACTACCACAACACATTACATATCAGTACCCTAGAATTTTAACGTAGCCACATTCATTAGTAAAAAAAAAGATAAGTGTGAGGTCGTAGTGGTAGCAAGAAAGGCCTTCTGTAAATTCACAGCTACATTTATCTCAGGAGCCTTCACAGCTGACCTCATGCATCACACTAGGTAATATCACAATCATACAATACCATCAAATCCACTACAAATGTCTAGGGTTATGATAATGATGAAGTGTAAGACACAACAACAACAGACAGATAAACAATTTAATTTATTCCACAACACTTTACAACACTGTGATACTCACACACATATAACACTCTATAAGACTATCTTAAATGAGTCAAGTGTTAAAGTTTAAAAATATATGTATTAATTCCTTTCAATAATAGATATCCTGATTCAACTACACAGTGAACCAGGAATCACAATCAAATGTAATTACAAGTTGTATGTACACAATTTATCGATATGATCTTTGTATTGACATATTTTATTATTATTATTCTATGTGTGTAAGTTGTGAAGTTGTTCTATGAGGTAATACTGGCTTTTTCAAGCTAGGTTGTTGTTTGTCATCATGACTTCAAGTGTTTGCTTATGGTGGAAATCGTATTGGGAAAAGTTCACAGTTCCTGTCATTTGAAACAATTTATTGTCCCTCTTTCTTTAATATAATGTCAATTTTAGAGGGGGGCACATAGGATTGAGCTGCTCTGGCCACAGAATCTTATCTTCTGTGATGGCGGCAGGAAACAGTCTCCTCTGCTCGCTTGCTTCACTGTGTTCTTGAGACACCTCACTGGTCGCTATCTGGACCAAGGGGTATGCTATCAGCCTGTTGAAGGCGATCTTCTCTGTTGTTCTGGAACATTCAATTTGACAACAATGTTCCATATAATGTCAATAAAGTGGTTATAAATTCTGGCCATGTTAGTTGAGTTCTTATATGGTTTCATTCAAGATTTTCATCGTGTCAATTGGTGTTGCTTTACGCGAATGCGGGGTGGGGTAGAAAAACGTGTGGGCAAACATTTGAAAGTTGCAATTATATTGAACTTGTAATTCCATTGACGTGATAAGTCGGTTCATTGAGTCCATACATTTATTCACAGTGATACATACATGATGATCAATTCCAATAGGGGTAGAGCGTAAGTCCATATAAGTAATGCATAAATTAATCAACAACGTAGACTGCTGGTTATGTGTCAATGTCCGTTATGAGGATACAATGCAGTATTGTCGTCAGAACGTCACAGCTATATGCACGAGCAGATAGACATGGCTACCTGCCGACAGTGAGACTGCGAGTCTGAATATATTCATACGAATTTGACGATTATTCTTCTCCTTCTGAGAATTCTAGTTAAATACTAACCTCCATAAATTTCCCTCTCATATTGAGTTCTAGGACTGACCCTGGTCCATCAAAAATACACATATAAATGGCTATATCATGCCATTGAACTGGAAAGTTAGAAAAACGCAGCTATTCAGCTTGGCGGTCAAGTAACAAAGGGTAGCGTTTCTTAGTTACCGACTGTGTCCTAAACAACGCTATACACGTCATAATCGATCGTGTATGAAGCGTTCAGTAATTGAAACATCTATCGCAATATATTAAATGTCTTAACCTTTACAATTGCACGTCTGGTAACCTTTAGCAGACGGCGTTAATATCATATACCGTAACACAGCCTCTGGATTCAGCAAAACTCAGACCAGGTGCTGCTTCAATAAGTTAGGACCACTGTCCCACAATTCATGGAAATAATAAACAAATACGTTGACTGGCGATGAATTATGGCACAAATTCCGATCTGCCTCTGTCCCAGGCTTTTATTTAGAAAAATATGAGCTGGATCTCAACGCACTGTTTCTTAGTAAGTTTATTTTAAAATGTGGCACTGAACAGACGCTCCTAATTGACTATATCAGCGGGTCTAGCCAATAGGACCATGTTTACACAAGCTTTTGAAAAAATTTACCCTTCCTACGTTTCCCCTAACAACCAAAAATAGTATTTGCAGTCCGACTAATCATGTTTAGCCTTACATATCATTCCCTCCAATCAAATCGGATTTAACATGGTGGCCTATTTCCCGTAAAATGGTGGTTTCAAAACATGCCACTGTGCGATTATGATTTGGTGCTGTCAGACATCCTCACTATTTTCTTTTGGCTATAATTTGTTAATTCCTAGACTATTTGCGTAACAATTAACATATTCTTTGTCAGCAAGTCCTAAGGAACCCAAATATATAAATTTAATGGAGCTAAGTGGCTGCGTTCAAACTATGCATTTTCTTCTACCTCCCGTTCACTTCGATACGATGTGGTGTCTCGGTACTGTCAGGTTTTCAGACATAAAACAGTATAATGTCATGTTTACTAATAAGCATTAAACAGGTTTTTAAACCTAACCCTCGTATTGGTAGTCTTTTTTATCACTGTCTATTTGAAAAAAAGTTAGTGCTTCATGCCTTAAGCTTGGGGTGGCATTAATTTTATATTGCGAGACGCGTGTTAGTGTTGCCGGCGTTCCTCCGTTCAGCCCTCTCTCTTTCTATCCTAAGTCCATCTGTCCTTTCGTTTATGTTAACGTAGTGTATAAAATGAAATTAATGGAATATTAATCTAGGTCATTACGCAGTGTGTCTATCTCAAGGTTTTCTTAGAAATACAGTACACGTTTTATTGTTTTGTTGAAACGCGTGTATGCTGCTGTAGGCTTTACTAGTAAACGTGAAAGCGTGAGAACATGCAGACGAAGCAGAAAAAAGGGGGATCTCGAGTACAGTTATTGTGACAGCACTGTTCTTTACCATTCTTCTTTCCCTTTTATTGAATTTATGTGTTAGGCTTTACATTAACCTTTTAATTTATATATGTGGATTTAGAATGTTTCACGACAAATTCTCCCCTCTTAAAACAGACGTTATACGTCAGTCTATAATTCTATATACACATAGGGAAATTTAGGTCTATGCCTGGTGATTTCTTTGATTTTCATCGCACGGATGGCGGCTTAGAAAATCTGCATCAACGTTTCTCTGATTTTATTTTGATCATGGATTAATGCAGTTGGGTCAATTCAAAGTAAGCACTACTGACGAAGGTTGCTTCAGAATTCTGCAATCCAAGAATCCATTTCAGTTATATTACTGAACAGCGGCAAGTGTTACTGCTTGTCTTAATGCTGCTAAGCAATCAATATTCACCATTTCTCTTCTCTGAGTCTGCTCAACGACATGTCCCGAGAATATTAGATGTTCCTCAATTTGTACGTTATGAGGAGTTAATCTATATGGTGATATCTGAGTTGTGGAGTGGATCCAATAATTTCCTGATCAGCCTTAATAAACACTCGGACTATCCTCAATTCAAAAAAGCAACAATGGAGACACTCTGCTCCTCCGAAATGTTCACAGCCAACAATTGATCTGATCTCAGGCGTGATTGAATGTGGAAACACCCTTCTAATAATGTATTTATAATGTTCTATAATGTGCCACTCAAATGGAGGCCATATTCACCAACTATAGTTTCGCCTACCGACAATCTGGTGAATTAAGATAATATGTGGGGAAATGAGTTTCTGCATCAGAAATCAATTCGCCCTTAGCATTGCTATAAGATGTGTGGGTTATCTCCATCCAGGGTCCGAACAATACTTCCCCTTGGACGGTGTAGGGTCGGGTGACTACCAATGTCACCAGTGCCCTTTGAATGCTAAGTTAATAGCCATAGTGTGAAGCGCTGTGAGAATTTTCCCAATTGCTCACTCGTCCACTGCCCACTGTTCTTCTGTTAACAATTTGTTTCGGTTTTAACTTAGGCGGATCATCTTCAATGTCAATGTCAGCCAGCTCCCTAAATGCGGCTTCAAACTGTTCCTGGGTTGACTGGTCTGAGTTTCTATTTTCTCTGGATGCCTTTCTCAGAGTTGCGAATCTAAATATTTTTGGTGAACACTGTTGGGGGGAAGGTGGATACCTATCCTCTATGTCAACCTTATTATTGTTATTTTCCTGGTTATTGTTAGGCCCATATGTTTCAGAATGCTTGGCTGGCATCTGATTATGATTTTCCCAACTTGGGGACTGTACCTTGCTACATTTTTCACAGGCCCCCACAAATTGTGAAATATCAGCAGCTACTTGGGGCCAGTAGAATTTTTCCGATGTCCTTTGACGGGTGGTCCCATTTCTCTGGTGTCCACCGTCTGGTACAACATGTGATTGTGCCATCACTTCTTCTCTGTAGGGAGTTGGGAGTACCAACTGTCCATATCCTTTGGGTCCTGCTCCCGCCTTCCTGTGGAGCAGTCCATCCCTCAAGTAAAATTGTCCTTTCTTAGGGTGTGCATGGCTGTTTAACAATTTGCCAAAGCAAGGTTTTAATGATTTGTCCTTTGCCTGGGCCTTTCTCATCTGTTTATCAGAAAAGGTTAATGGTGGTTCCTCCTCCTTTCTACTAGGGGTCGACCTGACCTGAAGCGTGGCCATTACCACAGGTTTTACAGGGCTTCCTAGAAAAACATATTTGCTTCCTAACACCAGCGGGTAATTAGGGTCGTCACACACGGCTGCTCTAATCACTCCTTCCACGTACCTTGTCTCTACATTGATCTCGGCTACGGGAAGTATCATGGTGGATATTCCCTTTACGGCCCCTTGTATCTCCACTTTCTCTGTGGTATACTGTTCAGGGTGCACTAGGGTTGCACTCACAACTGAGTCATATTCTAAACCTGAATCGTAAAGGCACCTAACCTTGGCACCATTACATGTCACTTCTTCACAGATGGGGGGATGTTGAAGATTTATATGATTCTCTGTCAGTTTCTTCTTCCCCTTGTCCACTGTTATCATGCATGCCGCGTGATATGGAGGAACTTTCCTACCACATTCACTAGTATTATGATTATGCATCCTGCATATTTGACAATATTTTCCTTCCTGTCTGAAGGGTTTCCTGTTATCATATTTCCTTTCATTGAATTGTGGGGTTTTATTTTTATAGTCATTTCGTGGCCTATCAAACTGGTGCTTACCTTTGTTTTGATCTCTATGATCAAATTCATTACAGTTTTGTGGTGCCTGATAATAGTCTACCTGCTTCTTCTTATTACCTGTTACCTCTGCACGAGCTGCTTGATATCTTTCAGCAACATTCAGTAACTCACCCAGTCTCTCTGCACCTTGTTCCATGAGAAACGTTCTCAGGTCTGGAGCCATGGACTCTCTTAATTGTTCTATAAGGATCATTTCCTTAAGATCTTGGGTTTTCCCCAGAGAAGTCCATTTCTCCAAGTATGTCTCTAACCGTGCAGAGAACTGGTGATAGGTTTCACCTGACAGTAGTTTAGCATTCCTAAATTTTTTTCTATAAAATTCACCATTCTTTTCATATCTTAACAAAAGAGCCTGCTTTAGCATGTCATAATTTTCTTGATCACCTCTGCTCATTTTGGCAAAAACTTCATAAGCTGCACCACGAAGTCCTTGAGATAATTTTAAGCTCCACCTTTCTCTCTCTAACCCATACGTGGTAGCTAATAGTTCATATCTATTTAGATAGCTCTCAATATCATCGTCTTTCTCAACAAAATGATCTAAATGAAAGTTCATAGCTGAGGTTGAGGCTCCCTGACTAGCAGTAGCATCGGAGGTAAAGGGACTGGCACCATTTTCAGGAGCATGGCCTTGAAACTCAAACTCCCTTAGTCGTAACTCATGTTCCCTTTGTAATCTCTTATCCTCTGCTTCCCTCTCTGCAGCCAATCGCTTGTCTTCCCTTTCGGCAGTCAATCTTTTTTCTTCTGCTTCCCTTTCAGCCTTTTTCTGTTCCAACTGGAGCCTCTTTATTTCCGCCTCACGATCCGCCTCCAATGCTCTAGCCTCTTTGTCAGCCTCAATCTGCAGCCTCTTAATTTCTTTTTCAGCCTCTAACTTTCTTTCGGCTTCAAATTTTCTTTCTTCACGTTCAATATATTTGTCACATTCAGTAGTGACATAAGCAATCATAACTTGCCCGTCCATTCCTAACTCTTTAGCAGTCTGCACAGCAGCAGATCGAAATTTGGCCAGGTCCGCCATTTTCTAAAAGGTAAATGTATAAAATATTTAACCAAACAATTTTATCTATGTCTAATTAACTAAGGACAACCACAAGCACTCAGAGCTCAACCTTATTTATTTCCACCCAAGGATACCTTTTAAATTTTTATTATTCCCAATATATATAATAGGAGAAAGTTCAATATCCCGGGAGCGAGACCCCAATATATGTGATAAAGTGGGATGATATAAATAATTATAGGGGACTTAGTGTAATGACTGAGATCAGCTGTGAAGGTATCTGTATCTAATAAGTGTGGTGTATTACAGATGACCTTACTTGCTACCACATTTATACCTCAGTCAGAATTATTCTGGAATATTGTGATGACTACGTTGAATGTCTAGGGTTATGATAATGATGAAGTGTAAGTCACAACAACAGCAGACAGATAAACAATTTAATTTATTCCGCAACACTTTACAACACTGTGACACTCACACACATATAACACTCTATAAGACTATCTTAAATGAGTCAAGTGTTAAAGTTTAAAAATATATGTATTAATTCCTTTCAATAATAGATATCCTGATTCAACTACACATAGAGGGGGGCACATAGGATTGAGCTGCTCTGGCCACAGAATCTTATCTTCTGTGATGGCGGCAGGAAACAGTCTCCTCTGCTCGCTTGCTTCACTGTGTTCTTGAGACACCTCACTGGTCGCTATCTGGACCAAGGGGTATGCAATCAGCCTCTGGATTCAGCAAAACTCAGACCAGGTGCTGCTTCAATAAGTTAGGACCACTGTCCCACAATTCATGGAAATAATAAACAAATACGTTGACTGGCGATGAATTATGGCACAAATTCCGATCTGCCTCTGTCCCAGGCTTTTATTTAGAAAAATATGAGCTGGATCTCAACGCACTGTTTCTTAGTAAGTTTATTTTAAAATGTGGCACTGAACAGACGCTCCTAATTGACTATATCAGCGGGTCTAGCCAATAGGACCATGTTTACACAAGCTTTTGAAAAAATTTACCCTTCCTACGTTTCCCCTAACAACCAAAAATAGTATTTGCAGTCCGACTAATCATGTTTAGCCTTACATATCATTCCCTCCAATCAAATCGGATTTAACATGGTGGCCTATTTCCCGTAAAATGGTGGTTTCAAAACATGCCACTGTGCGATTATGATTTGGTGCTGTCAGACATCCTCACTATTTTCTTTTGGCTATAATTTGTTAATTCCTAGACTATTTGCGTAACAATTAACATATTCTTTGTCAGCAAGTCCTAAGGAACCCAAATATATAAATTTAATGGAGCTAAGTGGCTGCGTTCAAAATATGCATTTTCTTCTACCTCCCGTTCACTTCGATACGATGTGGTGTCTCGGTACTGTCAGGTTTTCAGACATAAAACAGTATAATGTCATGTTTACTAATAAGCATTAAACAGGTTTTTAAACCTAACCCTCGTATTGGTAGTGTTTTTTATCACTGTCTATTTGAAAAAAAGTTAGTGCTTCATGCCTTAAGCTTGGGGTGGCATTAATTTTATATCGCGAGACGCGTGTTAGTGTTGCCGGCGTTCCTCCGTTCAGCCCTCTCTCTTTCTATCCTAAGTCCATCTGTCCTTTCGTTTATGTTAACGTAGTGTATAAAATGAAATTAATGGAATATTAATCTAGGTCATTACGCAGTGTGTCTATCTCAAGGTTTTCTTAGAAATACAGTACACGTTTTATTGTTTTGTTGAAACGCGTGTATGCTGCTGTAGGCTTTACTAGTAAACGTGAAAGCGTGAGAACACGCAGACGAAGCAGAAAAAAGGGGGATCTCGAGTACAGTCATTGTGACAGCACTGTTCTTTACCATTCTTCTTTCCCTTTTATTGAATTTATGTGTTAGGCTTTACATTTACCTTTTAATTTATATATGTGGATTTAGAATGTTTCACGACAACCAGTTATCACTGTCGATAAATATGAATTGGCAGTGGTGCACCACTTCACATACCTGGGGTCTACCACCAATGACAAACTCTCACTGAACACAGAAATTGACAGTCGCATTGGCAAAGCTGCAGCTACCTTTGCCCGCCTCACATCGCGTGTTTGGGGAAATTCCAAACTCACAACGAAGACCAAAGCCGCGGTATATAACGCCTGCGTCACCAGCACACTTCTATATGGCAGCGAGACCTAGACGACCTATGTTAAGCAAGAAAGAAGGCTCAATACCTTCCATCTACGGTGTCTACGCCACATCCTCGGCATTTCGTGGAAAGATAAACTGACAAATGTCGAGGTGTTGTCACGTGCTGGCCTTCAAAGCATGTATACACTGCTTAGATAACGCAGACTTCGCTGGCTTGACCATGTCCGCCGCATGGAAGATGGTCACATCCCGAAAGATATCTTCTACGGACAACTGGCAGATGGCAAAAGAACAGTTGGGCGACCGCAGCCGAGATTCAAAGATGTGTGCAAGAGAGACATGAGGGCGCTGGACATAAATCCAGCAACGTGGAAGGATGAAGCTGCCGATCGCACCAAGTGGCGATGCTATTTACGGCGCCACCTCAGATTGGGCGAAAAGAAGCTCACACAACAAGCAGAAGAGTGGAGAAAACGTCGAAAATAAGCAGCTGAAGGCTGTCACCTCAGGGGCGCATACCCATAGTCAGTTATGACTGAAGGGGCTATTATTATTATTATCTACACCACATACAGGCATCAGTAATATCGTCATCATATTATCTACACTACATACAGGCATCAGTAATAATAACATGATAGTATCTACACTACATACATACATCAGTAATATCGTCATCATATTATCTACACTACATAGAGGCATCAGTAATAACATCATGATATTATCTACACTACATACAGACATCAGTAATATCGTCATCATATTATCTACACTACATACAGACATCAGAAATATCATCAATTTATTATCTACACTACATACAGGCACCAGTAATATCATCATCATATTATCTACACTACATACAGGCACCATTAATATCATCATCATATTATCTACACTACATACAGGCACCAGTAATATCATCATCATATTATCTACACTACATACAGGCACAAGTAATATTATCATCATATTATCTACACTACATACAGGCACAAGTAATATCATCATCATATTATCCGCACTACATACAGGCATCAGTAATATCATCATATTATCCACACCACATAGAGGCACCAGTAATATCATCATTTCACATTGCGCCCCACAAGTACAGCTGATTCCCTTACAGGGAGCCACCGTGGGGCGCTCAAGGGCTCTTGTAGTGGTGGATAAACCGGGGGGGGGGGGGGGGGGGTGGGGGGGGGGGGGTGGGGGGCGCCGGGGCGGCGCAGTAGTTCTCTTCTTTGTGTGTCTGACCAGAGATATCCCGGAGACAACAGATGGCTATCGGTAATAAAACCAATGCCAAGTTCTGTGTCGTGAGATCGTTCAGGTTTTGTAAAGTTCCTTGCCATCTTTGCTGAATACATTGTATCGTCTACGCTCGTGTAGCAACTTCTGTATTGTGGCCGACCCACACTTCCTTCCATTCCACACCAAGGACCCATTAGTGATCTTGTCATATTGTCGCCAAGATAAATGGTTGGTTCTGCATACCCTTCACATACTTCCTTCCATTCCACACCAAGGACCCATTTATGACAGTATGAAGCTTCTTGGTTGTTTTTGTCGTTGTTCTTCTCCATGTTTGACAGCCATACAATAGGACCGATTTGATATTTGAATTGAAAATTCTGATTTTTGTTGTTGTTGGTTGGACTTGATTTCTTTTGATCTCCATATATTTAAAGGACCCACATATGTTCTATAAATAAAAGTCTCTTCCTACTTTCAAATTGCTATTTCTTCACTACAATTCAAATAATTTAGGGGAGCCGCGCTAGCGTAGCGGGCGTACGAAAAAAATAAAATAATAATAATAATTTACATGAAACAACGATCAACTTAAAGATAATTAACTGTCATTTTTTGCACAAAAGCTGTTTCATATTAACATTACAACTCAGCAGACGATTGGTCTGTACAACATGTGATTTCATAGCCGGCGTCAATTTTTCCTATCTCTTGTAACGTCAACTTTTTTTTTTGGTGGGTCTTTGTGTGGCCATTTTAAATTTTATTTTATGTAATTTCCGGAAATAAAAAAATAAAATAAAACGTTTTATTCAAAGTTTTATTCAACTACTCTTTGTTTTGACCTTTGTGTCATTTATATCCAGTGGGTACAATTGTGGATATCAAAATGTAAAAATAGAAAACGACTTTTCAATTTGAGTATCTCTCTAGTCCTGATTTTTCATTCATTCACCTCTTCTTCTTTCACTTCTTACAGTGCATGACGTCAGCAGTATCCTACAGCAGTGGTTTCTTTAACAATTTGTTTTACAAGATGAGATTGCCAGCCCATTGCACATTTGTTGCCCTTTGCGGCATGCTTGAGGTGGCAGTAGGGTTAGGGTCTTTTTTGTGTCTAACACTTCAATCACCTACGGTAATATTTGTTGAAGGATTACCTTTATCTTAAGTGAATGCAGAAAGGAAGCACAGAGCTATAGAAATAATTAAGACACATCTAAAACAGAGAAAAGGAAAGGGGCGGAGCATTTACACGAAAATAAACATGAGCAAGGTATCCATATCTGACTGAGTACTGGAAAATTTTCAAACAGCTTCAAGGTCAAGGCAACAGCACAAACAGGTGTTGTCACGGATTGCCTCCCATTTGCTCTGCAGTGATGGTCCAACAATGGCCAAAATATAAGAGTATCTATTGTGGGCCTTCAAAGGTATCTACCTTCGCACAAGATTACTCTTGACTGAGATACAGATAGAGAAGTATGGTGATGCTTCTACCTTGAGGGAGTATTCACAAGATATTTCAGAAGTCAAGAACAATGCTGAATGTGTCATAGCAGTGTTAACTTGTTATCTGCCCGACAACTTTTATGAAGAAGTATTATATATTTTGAGTTATCTCGTATAAGCCCTAACTGAATTAACAGTGAAATTCTTATTATTATTTGGCTCTGTAGATGTACATGTAGATATATTAATGATGATGATTCATCCTTGTGCACTTCTTTCTGTAATAACTAAATCAACTATGAATTTGTAACAAAAACAACATATAACAAATTTATTGATCAATTACTTTGGAACAAATGTAAATAAAAATGAACTGGTGATTACTAAAAATTAGGTTTCGTCATTGAAATCGTCTTTAGGAAGCTTAGTTGAGGAATATAGATCAATAAGTTATGTTATGTTGGCCCACTAAAAATGCCACTTAGTTTCCAAACTGCTGAAGTGTTGATGCTGCTGTTTCCGTCAATTCGTCTCTGTGGCAAGGGCCATTCTCCTGGTCAAGACAGGTATCTTCACAACCCATTGACTGTAGGTTTCAAGTGTCGATCGCAAGCTTTGAAACACAGAACAGCAGTACAGCTGGTATCGTAGAATCATACCTCAAATGATCTCGTAAACTCGTACCACAAGCCCAAAAACTTCGACATAGACTTCTTGCTCAGTTGAATAGTCTTGGCAGCTTGATAAGATGCATTGAACACGCGCCTGGGGTATTATTTCTATTATAGAATCCCTCTGTGACTTTGTGAGTAGGTCCTGTAGGAGTACGGGTTCGTTATTAAAGGGTGGACTTCCCTTATTGTATTATTAAAAAGGTGCTCCAATACTTGTTTTCCGTTCATATAAGTTCAGAATCCTATCTTTTACTGTTTCCTGGCTTTAGTCCGAGCTGTCTGCTTTGACGATTCTGGAATGCAGTTTTGTATGTCTAAAATGTTCTACGTTATATTGCAGTTTTTCTGCCCACGCTCACACCTGGCGTTTCCGACAAAACTTCCAATCACCGTGAATTTATATTATCCTCTAAACTGCTAAGTCAATAGCATTCGAAAGTGCATGTTATGACACTTTCCGTATGGAATTTTCTGCATGACTCATGCGTTTGTACAATTCAAACGGTCAATTTTCCGTATAAGGAGTTGCTGTATCCGTCTATTCTCGGTAATGGTTACATTCGCAATCCCCCTGCAACATCTTGGTTAAACAAGCCTGTCAGGAAGTTTCTTACATCATTCGTGTGTCTGTTATCTGTCACCAGTTTCGATAATGGACTGGCGCTCCCCGTGATACATAACACTGGATCACTACACGAAAATGACTTTGCCCGCCAATCTGGTCTGATTTTATCAAACTGTAAGATAAACAAACACGACACAAATGAATGGAAGGAGTGTAAACATTGACTCGAAAATACCAAATACTGTCGGAAGGTAGGAAAACATAATGTGCCGACAATCGAATAGTTCACATAATTAGTACGCACAATAAAGGTAGTTCAGTACTGCCGGAGAGGAAAAGAGAGCTAACACAATTATGTGACAGGTGTTATGCTAAAGACAGGATTCCCGATCAGTCATAACTGCCACAAGGAATAATAAAAACAATGTTTTAACATCTTATCAGAAGCATTAATAGAGACCGGAATATATTCAAGAAAGTACAATTAAATGTACTTGAATATATCATACAATTGAAAATAAAATTACACTAAATACCATAATTATAACCGACAATTAAGTTAAACAGGGTAGACCAAGATTGTGGATGTGCGGAGGCGAATGCTCATCTCATGATAGTCCACTCTTCTCCCATTACTTAAAGAAGAAAAAAAACTAACAGTGGATTCCTGATGTCTGTTAAATATATGTACATGAAAAAAAGAGATGGACTTTCCAAAGAAGGGAGAAGCTAAATTCAAGGTAAAAATAAGACAACATATGAAGAGATAAAAGCAATAATCAACAATAGCGTCGAACGACAGTGGCATAGAGAAAACTCGGTCACATATAACAGAAGCATACTACTTCTTATCGAGTAGAAAAACCTAGGAATGACAAGGGAAATAATGAAGGAGATCAAACATTAGACAGCTAAAAAGACATAACACCTTACGATGTTTGTCGGTCGTTATTATTGTAGGAAAAGATCGGAACAGGGTTTTGGATTAGTGTTAAGATTTGTATTAGTGACATTAAAAAAAAAAAATGAATAGAAGCGACAAGGCTTACGTAACAATAGCCACTTGGGCTACATAGCGGAGTATATCTCATCATCATCATCAGATACCATCTTCACATCGAAAGTTGGCTGTAATGGATCTCCAACGTTTTCTGTCTCTTGTCTTGGTGGTGCACTCTGATAGACTTTTTCCTGTCCATCTCTTAATGTTACCTTCCTACTTATAGCGCTGTCTTCCTCTTGCACGTTTACCTTCAATTCTGCTTTCCATTATGGTCTTCGGTAAGTTGTTATGTCTTTTTATATGGCCAAAATATTTTAGCTAATTTTGATCTTCATTAATTCTCTTTTCATTCCACTGTTTTCTGGGACCTCTTTTTTTGGTGTATCTACGATTCTGTAATTCTACCTATTTGCAGAACATTCGCCGAATATATGCAGTTACCACTTCCTCGGAAAATTTAAAAAAGCAAAAAAAAAAAGCAAGATTACACGGGGCTTGTCTGGTGTTCTGTTCTGCATGCTCATTGACGCGGAAAATTTGATTGTTTGAGGCTGGCTGACAAGACTCTTAGATCTTCGCTAAGATAGAACAGACGTGAGCTAAATAGGTGCCCTCAATTTTCAGCTTTTAGTGAGTTCTGGGCTGGCTGTGTGGACATGATCCATGATTTATAGCTGAGGCAAAGCATGTACACGCGACAGGTTTACATTTACAGCCTAGCTAAGGACGCTTGTTTTTACACGGCGCTGGCTTTGTTGAGCTGTGTACTTGATTTATAACTGAGAAATACACGCAGATACATATACAGTGGAGTTAATTTTCAACTGTGTCCTAGCGGTCTGTTAGACCGAGTTGGATTTGTGGACATTCTACCAAAATTATTTCATCATCACCATCATTTTTGTCGTAGTCGTTTTTGTTGTCTTCTGCATTGGTTCATATTTTTCCATTTTTTTTCATGTTCTTCTGTTGAATAACACTTTGGTGTATAGTCGGCCATCTTGTCGAAAACTTCTTTTATCTTCGTACAGCTTCAGGCATCGTGTCCTCCTTCCACACAATCTGTCCTCCTTCCACACAATCTGTCCTCCTTCCACACAATCTGCCCTAAAGGAAAATTCTCCAAATCTTTTGGCCGAATACTATCACTAACCAAGAACTACTTACTCGGAGTAACCAAGAGGACATGTGTGTCGGTATTGCCTCACCTGCTTTGCAGTAGTGGTCCAACAGTGGCCAAAACTTAAGAGTATCTAATATGGGCTTCAAAAGTATCTACACAAAATTACTCTTGACAGAGATGTAGATAGAAGGGTGATGACACTTCTATTACACAGGGAATCTTCACAAGATATTCAGAATAAGCGAGAACAATACTGCTTTGGCTGAGTATGTTAACTCTGTAATTCTGCCGACACTTTTGTGAAGGATTTTAGCACTTCTTAAGTTCAGCTCGTTTAAGCCCCCACCCCTGATTTACTCAGTGGAATTCTATTATTCTAGTATAGCTCTGTTTAGAGTGTGTGTAGTAATTTGACTGAGACAAACATGCAGTAACTTTAAAATGATTAAATCGGTTAAATTTGTAACATTACAGATAACAAAATTTAATAATCACTTTAGGTTTTAACAGTTGGAAATAATTTGAATAGTTATGGATCAAGAAAAAGTTATCATCGCAGTCTTTAGGGAATGTGATATATTACAAGAAGTTCAAGTGGCAGCATATATTTGAACTTAGCTGCCAATGACGGTTCTGCTCCTTCTTATGGGTTGGTTCTTTTCACTCTGCTCGCGCTCGTCTCTGATCAAGGTTGTCGGGGGTAGCTCGTTTCCCAGAATTATCAAGGAGAGTCTACCACGTGGGTCATTCGTCTTAAAGCTTAGGCCACTGTTCCTTTCTTGTTTCAGAGATAGTACGTTCTGCTGGTACCACCAATAACTATGGTAAAAGAATAGAATGAACAGCTCTTTTGAGTATGGCGTTTTCCACCCCATAGTTATGGGTTCCTATCTTCCTATACCACCATCCCAATTACTCAGACTTTACCCTCGATGAGAATTAAATTTAATCCCTCGAGATAAAACTTTCTTTACATTTAAATAGAATAGCTTTCATAGTTACTTTATATTTAAATGAAAAGGTTAATAATACAGATAGAGTCTGTTTACATATACATCTCCACTGATTGAAAAATGTTCACAGTATAAATTGAATATGTTTTCATTTATGTTTTACACTGATTGAAAAGTTGGAAACTTCCATGACTTTAAAATGAATATTTTCACAAAGACATTTACACTGGTTTAAGCTTGAAAACTTACATTACTTTTAAAGTGCCTATGTTTATAAGGACATTTACACTTCTTTGAAAATGTAAGTATTATACTTAGAATGTACATCATTTCTTTCATCTTTCCCTCCCTGCTCCATAGGGAACCTGGAACTACTTTATGCTTTTAGTTCTTTTTACGAAACTTTAAATAAAGCAATCGCCAACCCGTGCAGTGGTGGTTCATGAATCATCATTCTATACGCTGAGGTTGCCAGCCTCAAATGACTTTGACATCCAATAGCGAGTTTCACATATTAAACTTCACATGGTAATATATACATATATATATATGTTAGTTCACATGTTAGTAATAAAATGTAAATGCACTACTTACGCCAATCTTGGCTACAGACTTGTTGCTCAGATGAATAAAAGAGACGAGTCGGTCTCTTACACGCGTCTGGGGTGTCTTTAATTTAATAGATTCCCTCTCTGACTCCGTGTGTTTCTTCAGTTTCCTAGTCCCGGTGTTCCTTATTAAAGTGTAGAGATTTTCTGTGCTTTGTAAGTCTTATTTGGTTCTCCAATAAAAGGTCCCTTTTTTAAAAAAAAAAAGGAATTATGAATCTAGTCTTCACTCTGGCTAGATCTGACGTCTTGGCGAACGATTTCTCAAATGAAATAGCTTGAGAAAATGATCAGATTATATTCACTGCCTTCCCACGCCTTCGTTTGTTATGAGCTATCAAAAACTCCAATCATATTCAAACAGGCGGGTTATGGGATAATTTCAAAATATTCCGACATCAGATAATTTTTAACGTAAGGCAGAGGTCAACTCTCCCATATATGGTAATATGAAGACGATGCCCTTGTGTACAAACCTACAGACAGATCGGGGAACTCACATGACAACATGTGTAAGCTGTAATACCTAATACTTTATTAGAAAGTAATGTTGTCATAACAAGTCGGCCGGAAACGATTATGTCATAAGTTCCGCCTGGTGCACGGGTTATCCTGTGTTTAAGCTTTTAGCAAAGCTGTGCCGCGCCCTCGAGGCTGTGATATATCATATCAGCCGCTCCTTGCAAATGTTTTAGCAAAGGGACAGGACACGCACAGCCGTAATGACTAATCACTGAGAGGGGTGTACGAAGGTACAAAATATCTGCTACTTAGCAGAAAAATAACGAAGAAAGAAAGAAAGAAAAGTGCGATATTTGACAGCACATAATAAAAATCAGTACCACCAATGTATCGATACTGCCGGAGAGAAACAAAGATCGATAGGGGCCGCCCCGTTTTGTCACAACATGCACACCATCATAGCTGGCAGACGCTGGAGATGGGTTGGCCACGTCTTCAGAAGAGACCCCGATGTTATCAAAAGAACAGCTATGTTATGGATCCCTGAAGGAAAGCGAAAGAGAGGCAGACCGAAAACAACTTCACGGAGGACTGTGGAAGCTGAGATGCAAAGAATGAACCAAAGTTGGGGCACTGTACGAAGGATGGCCACCGACCGAGCAAAGTGGAATCAGTTGCTACTGCCATACAAGACACCACCAGGCGTGATGGCCACTGACTGCTTTGACAGTGAGCCTGCTAATGATCAGAGAATAAGACGTTTTAGACATTGACTTGAAAACGTTTAAAAAAAAAAAAGTAGTATTCAGTCTGAGAGTGTTGGTGTCCCTAAAGAGTTTGTCCAGAACAGGTCCTGGTGACGGCCATATATGCTTTCTCAGATCTTGGCATGTTGGGCACTGTCGCAGCAGCAGATGTTCAGCAGTCATTTTATCGATGCCACACAGCCGCACTCATCGGTACTTCCTATCTTTCAACTGGTTTAGGGTTATGGTTATTTCAGTTTCATAAATGTTGTCTGCCATATGTGGTAGTGTTGTAAATGTTGTCTGCCATATGTGGTAGTGTTGTAAATGTTGTCTGCCATATGTGGTAGTGTTGTAAATTGAGAGTGCTTTTAAGTGTTTATTTAACGAGCAGAACTGGGGCGCCCTGAAGGTTTTGATCCCTGACTCTTGGTTTCCTATATCTGTCGTAGTAGCCATTCTTGTCCAATTCTACAGACGCTGGTTCTTTCCATCAGTTTGAAATTGTGATCTTGTCCCGCCATTTTTGTCCTTCTGCTCCGTACAAGCACTCATTTATGAAAGAATATACATGCAAGTATGGAGAGAGAGAGAGAGAGAGAGAGAGAGAGAGAGAGAGAGAGAGAGAGAGAGAGAGAGAGAGCGATATAAATTAATAACTACACTGGTTTTAAACTAGATGAAAATGGCAGGCGGATTGTTATCTGTTGATATCTGGATTTTTGCTGAGATCATAAATTTATGTCTATGATAAACAGTGCGGGTATGAAGGCTTTTACCCTGCAGACATAATTATGTTTGTAATTTTGGCTTTCTGGGGAAAAGGTAAAAACCTGGATTAGTTAAGATACGTGCATTTTTCTTGGTGCTTGAACAAGATTCAGGAGTGTTCATGGCTGTAGACAGCGATAGTGCTCTGTGTACCTTGTTGCACTTTTCGGCGCCGTGATTAGGTCGTGATAAAACTCATGCCTTTGCTTGAATATTCACTGCAATTAGGCGGCGATAGCCAAGTATATTCACGGCGATTAAGTCGCGATAGCTTGCAATGTTGCATATTTTTTCAGTGCTTGTGGCTTACATCAACCGATTTAGAAAAGCTCGAATGATTTTTGGATGGTTATTAATAATGCACGTTACGTTTAGTCCCTGGGTTTCTGAACAGACCATGACAGAAAGGTGCTACTGCAGTCTCAGGCATGTCGTAATAGGCGAGGAACATGATGTTGTGCATGGGGCTGGTAACCACATGTTAAAAAAACAAATTGATATTGTATGGACCACGGCAAGAATACAGGAAGCTGTGGCTGCAGGCTTCCTGCAAGGTGGCTCAGCTGTGGCTGTATGCTTCATCAAGAGCAAATCGGGGAATGATGATGATGATTAATAATGCAGAACGTCTGATTGGCAGAGTAGTTAGAGCGCTTGCCTCGCAACAAAGCTACTGGGTTCCAGGCTCGAAACCTAGTAGTGGCATGCTTCAGTCTACCCAGCAGTAAAAATCAGTACCAGATTGAGTTAGGGAAGGTAAAAGCAGCGAAGAAGGAAACTAGTTACACTACCAGTGTACGTCTCAGTTCTTCTTATTTTTGTTACAGGCTTTTCTTTAACTTGCAACGTATGTCACTCTCGTCACCTTCAAATCTTGCTATCGATTTTTCAATCACTTTCAGATGAGCAATAGCTCTGAAACTTGGCATAGTTGTGTATTCCCCATGACAATACAATAATCAGTCGTAAAAATAATAAACGGAATAAAATTAATATTAATTTTGTTTGTTTGTTTGTATTGTGTCATCAGTGAAATGGGCGATAACTGCAAATAATCTAGGTATTTTCTTTCCAACAAGATTGTCTCTCTGTGGTGAAGTGGGATGTTGTAAATATTTATAGGGGACTTAGTGTACTGACTGAGATCAGCTGTGAAGGTATCTATATCTAATAAGAGTAGTGTATTATAGATAACCTTACTTGCTGCCACATATATATATATCTCAGTCAGAATTATTCTGGAATAGTGTGATGACTACGTTATATGTCTAGGGTATGTGTATGATGAAGTGTAAGTCAAAACAACAACAGACAGATAAACAATTTAATTTATTCCACTACACGTGACAACACTGTGACACTCACATACATAAAACACTCTACAAGGATATCTTAAAGGAGTCACTGATAACTTTTCAAATAACAATATGTATTCATTGCTGTCATGAATGAATATGTGTCCTGATTCAAATACAAAGGGAACCAGGAATCACAATCAATTTTAATTACAAGTTATATGTACAGAATTTATCAATATGAATATTGTAGTGACATATATTATTAAAAGTATCCTATGTGTGTTAGTTGTGTAGTAGTAATATGAGGTAATACTGGTTTTGTTTTGTTCAAGCTCTGTTGGTATTTGTCATCATGACTTCAATAGTTTGTCTTTATTGGAACTAGTATTGGAGATGTTCTCAGTTCCTGATATTAAAACAATTTAATTCCCCTCTTAATGTTATTTTTACAAGGTCATTTTAAGATGGGGTACATAATTTTGAGCTCAGCTGGCCACATCAGCTTATCTTGCGTGATGGCGGCAGGAAAAGACTCCTCTGCTCGATTTCTCCCCTGGCTCTGGAGACACCTCACTGATAGCTAAATGGACCAAGGAGTATGCTGTCCGACTCTGGATTCAGCAAAGCTCTGACCAGGTGCTGCTCAATACCATCAAGACCACGGTCCCTGAAAACAAGAAGGATGTACCTTCTACTTCATAACTAATTGATACTCTAGTTCTACACTGAGCACAATACACCACAAACATTGAGTTCAGAGCGTTAGGCCAACTGTCAGCTTCATCTGAAATACTTTATACCAGTATTAACCTCCTTAATGGTTACTACGCCTCTGCACTTCCAGCATTATTTCTTTCTAGTCAATCATCTAGGTGTCAGTGTACTGTTTGGCCATTCCATGCCGTTTTACTTTCCTCCGACACCTTCTGTTCAGGCTGGAGCATTATAGGCTTTACATCATGTTTGCTACTGAACTACACATATATACAGGCATAAATTAACAATTCACATTCAATTTTCATTAAAAGATACTGAATGTTTCAAGCTTACCACAATTCATAGAATAAACACAGATACGTTGACTAGCAATGAATTCTGGCACAAATACTGGCACAAATTCCCATCTGCTTATGTTCCAGGCTTTTATTTAGCAAAAATATGAGCTGGCTTCAACGCACTGTTGCTTTATCAAGCTTATTTGAACTAGTGGTCTCGAACTAACGCTCCTAAGTGATTATATCAGCGAGTCTGGCCAATGGAGCCACGTTTCGACAAGTGTTTGAAAAAATTTTACCTTCCTACGTCTCCCCTAACAACCAAAGATAGTATTTATAGTCCGACCAATCGTGTTTAGTCTTATATTTGTTGCGCTCCAATCAATTTGGAGTTTACATGGTAGGCTATTTCCGTACGTAAGGTTTTTTCTACCACTGAGCGATTCTGATTTTGGGGTGATTTGTCTGACAGCATCCCCATCATTTTATTTTGGCTATAACTTGTTAATTCCTAGACTATTTGCGTAACGTTTTACATATTCTTTGTCAGCAAGCCCTAAGGAACCCAAATATACAAATTTAAAAGAGCTAAGTGGCTGCGTTCAAAATATGCAATTTCTTCTACCTCCTGTTTCGAAGATGTGCTGTCTGGGTACTGTAATGTTTTCAAACGTAAACCCATCTATTGTTATCTTTTCTAATAAGCGTTTTTCGTGATTTTAAAACCTAACTCTGGGAAGGTTAGTGTTTTTATCACTGTCCGTCCGAAAAAGTTAGTGCATGTGGCCTTACACGCGTGATAGTAGTAATTGTGTATCGCGCGACGCGTGTTGGGGGTGGCATTAATAGCGAGACGCGTGTTTAATTTTGCATGCGTTCGGCTTTCTGCCTCTCCCTTCTCTCTATCCTTTAGTCCATCTGTCTTTAGTTACGCCGTGTATAAAATGGAATGAATGAAATATTAAAATTAGGTCATTGTTCAGCTTGCGTATCTCAAATGTTTTTTCCAAGAAATACAGCACACGTTTCATTGAAGAAAGCGGGTAATAATATAGTAGGCTTTTACTATCAACGTGAAAGCGTTACAATTTGCAGACGAAGCATAAAACAAGGGGGATTTCGAGTACAGTTATTGTGACAGCACTGTTATTTTACCATTGCTCTTTTCTTTATTAGAATTTATTTGTTAGGCTTTATATTTACCTGATAATTTATATATGTGGATTAGAATATTTCACGACACCTCCCCTCTTAAAACAGACATTATATGTCAGTCCTTTATTCTATATACACATAGAGAAATTTATTATTATTTCTGGGGTTTACGGTGATTCTCATCACACGGATGGCGGCTTAAAAAAATCCGCTCCCAAATTTGTTTTTTCCCGATATATACTCAATGCTAAAATTATATGGAGCCAAAAGTAAAGACCATCGGAGTAACCTGGAGTTCTCATGCCTAGCCTGTGCTAGAAACGATAAAGGTTTGTGGTCTGTTTGCAACTTAAAGGCCTTCCCATACAGATAAATATTGAATTTCTTTATTGCCCATATTACTGCAAGACATTCTTTTTCGCTAGTTGAGTAATTGATTTCAGCTTTATTCAATTTTCTGCTAGCATATGCCACTGGGCTTAATTCCCCATCCAATGCATCTGATTTCTGTAGTAGAGTTGCACCTAACCCAATATTACTTGCATCCGTCCTTACTATGAATTCTTGACTTAAGTCAGGTAATTTCAAAATGGGTTTACTTGTGAGCTTTTCCTTCAATTCTTGGTAAGTCATTTCACATTGTGGTGTCCATGTAATGCGATCTGGATGTCCTTTACGTGTCAAATCAGTTAACGGTGCACATATGGAATTAAAGTTTTTGATATACTTCTGGTAGAAACCACATAATGAGACAAAGGATCTCACGTCCTTCTTGGTTTGTGGTCTCGGGGCTTTCTGTAGTTTCTCTAAATTCTTTGGGTCAGGGGTCATGTTTCCCTGATAAACTGTGTGTCCCAAAAATTCCAATTCTTTACATCCAACGCAACATTTGGTTGGTCGGGCTGTTAAATTTGCCTCCCTAAGTCGATTAAACAGCATGTTCAGAGAGTCAATGTGTTCCTCAAATGTTTCTGTTGCTATCAGGATATCATCCATGAAATTTGTTATACATGGATTATTCAGAGGGTCCAATAATTTTCTCATCATTCTAGAGAAGACACTAGGCGCATTCTTCAATCCAAATGGCAATCTATTAAACTCATAGTGTCCTTCTGAGGTACTAAAAGCTAGGTATGGTCTAACCTCAGGCTTTACTGGAATCTGATAGTATCCTTTACTCAGATCCACTTTTGAGAAATATTTAGCTTTATTTAGTCTGGCAAACAGCTGATTTGTATCCGGCAATGGATCCACCTGTCCTTCTGTAATAGCATTCAGTCTCCTGTAATCTATACAGAGTCTATGTTCTCCAGAGGGCTTCCTTAAGAGTACAACACCGGAACTATATGAGGATTCACTGTGTGAAATAATTCCCTCCTTCAATAGATAGTCTATCTCTTCCTTCAAAGCTTTCTCCTTAGCAAACGGAATCGAATATGGTTTCATACAGACAGGTGTGGGGTCTATCAGTTTCATATCATATTCCAATAGGTTTGTATGCCCTGGTCGGTCTGTTAACACCTCTGCATGATTATTTAGAACCTGTTGCACTCTCTCTTTCTGAGTTTTCGTTAAATGTGTACTGATTTTCACCTGTGCTGCTGTCTCACAGGGGTGTAATGGATATTCAAATGATGAAAGTGGTTCCTTTTTCATCTCCATGGCGATGGACAAGGTCAACAAGTGTGTCTCTTCCTGATGTTCTCTTTCCAAATATTTCTTCAGGAGATTCACATGATAGATTTTTTCTTTCCCCTTCTTATCTATCTTATAATTTGTTCTAGATACCTTCTCTAGAACTGTATATGGACCCTGCCATCCAATTTGTAACTTATTCTGACTCCCGGGCAAAAGAAGCAGTACTTTCTCTCCCACAGCCAAATTTTCTGTCTTTCGCCTTCCTGTTATAATAGGCAGCATGTTTCTTCCTGGCTTGTTTCAAATTTTCATTGGCAAGTTTCCAGCCAGTTTTTAAACGAGTGGTCAGCTCATTCACATATTGGTATGAAGATGTAATGTTTTCCTCTGCCTTTTCATCAGTCCACGTTCTTAACAAAGCTTCGAGTGGACCTTTTATTGGCCTTCCAAACAATAATGTTGCCGGGGCCATACCGGTTGAACTATGGGGTACCTCCCGATAAGCAAAGAGGGCGGCGTGCAGGTACTGGTCCCATGTATCTGGTTTTTCGTGTGCCAACTTTCTCAGGATCGACATCAATGTGCCGTTAAATCTTTCCACTTGGCCGTTCCCTTGGGGATGATACACACTACAATGGAAGTGTTTGGCCTGGAAGATCCTGAAAACTTCTTCAGTTAGTTTCCCCTTGAACTGAGAGCCATTATCAGTCAAGATTTGATTGGGAAAGCCTAACCTTGTGAAAATTGTGAGCAATGCCTCTGCCACATGTTTAGAATCAATCGATGACAGGGCTACAGCCTCTCCCCACATAGAACAAGTGTCCACCAGAGTCAGAATGTAGCTGTTCCTTCTCTTGGTTCGGGTGAGAGGTCCCACAAGATCCACGGCAACTCTCTCAAAGGGTGTTCCCACTATGGGCATTTCCCCCAGAGTTGCTGGTGCAGTCCAATGTTTAGGTGCTACTCGTTGGCACTCTGGACAGGATTTTACATATCGTTTGATATCTTCAGTTATTCCTGGCCAGAAATAGTGACAAGCTATTCGCTGTCCTGTTGCGCTGATTCCCATATGACCACTGAAGGGAATCGCATGCCCTAGTTCCAACACTTTAGTCCTATATGAAGTGGGAAGGACCAGCTGTCCGTGACCATTGGATTCAGATCCAGCCTTCCTATATATCAGTTTGTTCTTCATATAAAACTCTCCCTTGCCTGGAGGTGTATGAGATTTGGGCAACTTCTTGAAACATGGCTTGAGTGTTTTGTCCTCAGCCTGTGCCTTCCTCATCTCATCTGGGTGAGTATTTATGGGATTATCCTCCTCCTTTTTTGACTGTGATCTGGTCTGCACTGTTGCCAATATCACAGGTCTCTTGGGATTCCCCAAGAAGACATATCTACACCCCAATATTAGAGGGTAGATTGGCTCATTTATCACTGCTGCTTTTATGATTCCTTCCACATATCGCGTTTTCACTTTTATTCGGGCGACGGGAAGTGTCATGGTAGCTACATCCTTGGTTGCAGTTTGAATCTCCACTGTTTCTGTGGTGTATTGATCGGCCTGCACCAGGTGAGAACTCACAACGGAATCGTAATCTAAACCGGTATCATATAAACACCTTATAGTGACACCATTACAGATGACATCTTCACACACTGGGGGGTGGTATGGTTCCTGTAGTTCTTCAGGTTTGACCTTCTTTTCCTTTTTCCCCGATGTCATAGCAGCACAATGAGGAGGTTTCCTTCTACAATGGTCAGTGTCATGATTGTTCATCTTACAATTTTTACACCACCTTTTTCCTTGGTTGAAAGATTTTCTTTCATCATATTTCCTTTCATCGAATTGTGGGAATTTATTTTTATTTTCATACCGTGGCCTATCAAATTGGTGCTTACCTTTATTTTGATCCTTAGGATCAAATTTATTAAAGTTCTGTGGTGCCCTAAAGTTATCCACTTGTTTCTTTTTATTACCTGTTACCTCTGCTTGAGCTGCTTGATACCTTTCAGCAACATTTAGCAACTCACCCAGCCTCTCTGCACCTTGTTCCATGAGAAACTTTCTCAGGTCTGGAGCCATGGACTCTCTTAATTGCTCTATAAGGACCATTTCCTTAAGATCTTGGGTTTTCCCCAGAGAAGTCCATTTCTCCAAGTATGTCTCTATTCGTGCAGAGAACTGGTGATAGGTTTCACCTGACAGTAGTTTAGCATTCCTAAATTTTTTCCTATAGAATTCTGCATTCTTTTCATATCTTAACAAAAGAGCCTGCTTTAGCATGTCATAATTTTCCTGATCACCTCTGCTCATTTTTGCAAAAACTTCATAAGCTGCCCCACGAAGTCCTTGAGATAACTTTAAGCTCCACCTTTCTCTCTCTAACCCATACGTGGTAGCTAATAGTTCATACCTATTTAGATAGCTCTCTATATCATCGTCTTTCTCAACAAAATGATCTAAATGAAAATTCATAGCTGAGGTTGAGGCTCCTTGGCTAGCAGTGGCATCAGAGGCAAAGGGACTGGCACCATTTTCAGGAGCATGGCCTTGAACCTCAAACTCCCTTAGTCGTAACTCATGTTCCCTTTGTAATCTTTTATCTTCTGCTTCCCTTTCTGCAGCTAATTTCTTCTCTTCCCTTTCTGCAGCTAATTTCTTCTCTTCCCTTTCTGCAGCTAATTTCTTCTCTTCCCTTTCTGCAGTCAATCTTCTTTCTTCTGCTTCCCTTTCTGCAGCCAATCTTTTGTCTTCTCTTTCTGCTTCCAATTTCTTAGCCTCAGCCTCAATCTGCAACCTCTTAGTCTCAGCCTCAGCCTGCAACCTCTTAGTCTCAGCCTCAGCCTCAAATTGTAACTTCTTAATTTCCCTTTCAGCCTCTAACTTTCTTTCGGCTTCAAACCTTCTTTCTTCGCGTTCAATAAATTTGTCACATTCCGTAGTGACATAGGCAACCATAACTTGCCCATCTAATCCTAACTCTTTTGCAGTCTGAACAGCAGCAGATCGAAATTTGGCCAGGTCCGCCATTGTCTATCAGGTAAATTTATACAATGTCTAACCAACAATTCAATCTCTAAATATATATCTAATGGACAACACAGGCACCGTGAGCTCAACCTTATTTAATTCCACCCAAGGATACCTTTTAATTCTTATATTCCCTGAAGTGAATTACCCCCACTATTTTTAATAGGTAAAGATTCAAAATCCCAAGAGCGAGACCCCAATATATGTGGTGAAGTGGGATGTTATAAATATTTATAGGGGACTTAGTGTACTGACTGAGATCAGCTGTGAAGGTATCTATATCTAATAAGAGTAGTGTATTATAGATAACCTTACTTGCTGCCACATATATATATATCTCAGTCAGAATTATTCTGGAATAGTGTGATGACTACGTTATATGTCTAGGGTATGTGTATGATGAAGTGTAAGTCAAAACAACAACAGACAGATAAACAATTTAATTTATTCCACTACACGTGACAACACTGTGACACTCACATACATAAAACACTCTACAAGGATATCTTAAAGGAGTCACTGATAACTTTTCAAATAACAATATGTATTCATTGCTGTCATGAATGAATATGTGTCCTGATTCAAATACAAAGGGAACCAGGAATCACAATCAATTTTAATTACAAGTTATATGTACAGAATTTATCAATATGAATATTGTAGTGACATATATTATTAAAAGTATCCTATGTGTGTTAGTTGTGTAGTAGTAATATGAGGTAATACTGGTTTTGTTTTGTTCAAGCTCTGTTGGTATTTGTCATCATGACTTCAATAGTTTGTCTTTATTGGAACTAGTATTGGAGATGTTCTCAGTTCCTGATATTAAAACAATTTAATTCCCCTCTTAATGTTATTTTTACAAGGTCATTTTAAGATGGGGTACATAATTTTGAGCTCAGCTGGCCACATCAGCTTATCTTGCGTGATGGCGGCAGGAAAAGACTCCTCTGCTCGATTTCTCCCCTGGGCTCTGGAGACACCTCACTGATAGCTAAATGGACCAAGGAGTATGCTGTCCGACTCTGGATTCAGCAAAGCTCTGACCAGGTGCTGCTCAATACCATCAAGACCACGGTCCCTGAAAACAAGAAGGATGTACCTTCTACTTCATAACTAATTGATACTCTAGTTCTACACTGAGCACAATACACCACAAACATTGAGTTCAGAGCGTTAGGCCAACTGTCAGCTTCATCTGAAATACTTTATACCAGTATTAACCTCCTTAATGGTTACTACGCCTCTGCACTTCCAGCATTATTTCTTTCTAGTCAATCATCTAGGTGTCAGTGTACTGTTTGGCCATTCCATGCCGTTTTACTTTCCTCCGACACCTTCTGTTCAGGCTGGAGCATTATAGGCTTTACATCATGTTTGCTACTGAACTACACATATATACAGGCATAAATTAACAATTCACATTCAATTTTCATTAAAAGATACTGAATGTTTCAAGCTTACCACAATTCATAGAATAAACACAGATACGTTGACTAGCAATGAATTCTGGCACAAATACTGGCACAAATTCCCATCTGCTTATGTTCCAGGCTTTTATTTAGCAAAAATATGAGCTGGCTTCAACGCACTGTTGCTTTATCAAGCTTATTTGAACTAGTGGTCTCGAACTAACGCTCCTAAGTGATTATATCAGCGAGTCTGGCCAATGGAGCCACGTTTCGACAAGTGTTTGAAAAAATTTTACCTTCCTACGTCTCCCCTAACAACCAAAGATAGTATTTATAGTCCGACCAATCGTGTTTAGTCTTATATTTGTTGCGCTCCAATCAATTTGGAGTTTACATGGTAGGCTATTTCCGTACGTAAGGTTTAAAAAATCTACCACTGAGCGATTCTGATTTTGGGGTGTTGTCTGACAGCACCATCATTTTATTTTGGCTATAACTTGTTAATTCCTAGACTATTTGCGTAACGTTTTACATATTCTTTGTCAGCAAGCCCTAAGGAACCCAAATATACAAATTTAAAAGAGCTAAGTGGCTGCGTTCAAAATATGCAATTTCTTCTACCTCCTGTTTCGAAGATGTGCTGTCTGGGTACTGTAATGTTTTCAAACGTAAACCCATCTATTGTTATCTTTTCTAATAAGCGTTTTTCGTGATTTTAAAACCTAACTCTGGGAAGGTTAGTGTTTTTATCACTGTCCGTCCGAAAAAGTTAGTGCATGTGGCCTTACACGCGTGATAGTAGTAATTGTGTATCGCGTTACGCTTGTTGGGGTGGCATTAATAGCGAGACGCGTGTTTAATTTTGCATGCGTTCGGCTTTATGCCTCTCCCTTCTCTCTATCCTTTAGTCCATCTGTCTTTAGTTACGCCGTGTATAAAATGGAATGAATGAAATATTAAAATTAGGTCATTGTTCAGCTTGCGTATCTCAAATGTTTTTCCAAGAAATACAGCACACGTTTCATTGAAGAAAGCGGGTAATAATATAGTAGGCTTTTACTATCAACGTGAAAGCGTTACAATTTGCAGACGAAGCATAAAACAAGGGGGATTTCGAGTACAGTTATTGTGACAGCACTGTTATTTTACCATTGCTCTTTTCTTTATTAGAATTTATTTGTTAGGCTTTATATTTACCTGATAATTTATATATGTGGATTAGAATATTTCACGACACTCTCTTGAAAGAAATATTGAAACTTCTCTCCCCGCACCCCCCCCCCCCCCCCCCACCACACACACACACTATCGCACGCGCGTGCACAGACATACACACAACTGACAACTACATTTAAAAAAAATGTAATTTACAACTCTTATCAAAATTTAAACAAAATAAAAAATAAATAACTCCGTATAATATACTGAATAATGAAATCCGCCTCCTGTGCTCTGGACTCGTTTATCGCAAAGTGATAATGTCATTAGCGGATCGATTACTTTTGACTTAAATTTAAAAACAAAAAAATAACACTAAAAAGAAGAAATTAAAAAATATTTTTAAAATATTTTAAACATAAGCTTTTAATGCACTAAACAGCCACAAATAATTTTTCAAGGAGTTTATAGCTTGCAGTAAAAAAATGTAACATCAAATTGACAAAAAGCCTGGGGCACTGATTCTACATGAAATTAACTTCTGCTTTATACTTCAATACACACTTATGGATAAAATATATGATAAGCGCTTAAGCGCCCAACGCTTTTTGTCAATTTGATGTTACATTTTTTGACTGCAAGCTATAAGCTCCTTGAAAAATTATTTGTGGCTTTTTAGTGCATTAAAAGCCTGTGTTTAAAATATTTTTTTATATATTTTTTATTCAAGTAGGTTAATATTTTAAGTACAATATATTCATTGAAGTCACATTGCCAATGCTGCATTTTGTAAGAATTGTAGTGAAATTGACAGAGATACAACGGTAAAATACCTCCAAAGATAACATGTAAGGATAAAACATAATGCGTAGGCTGCTGATAGTACATGATCGCCCAGACCGCGGGTCATCACCCTCCATAAAAATTGACTTGCTAGACAGGAGGGGAACGGCGGATAAAAAGGAAAAAAAATATGACTGGAAAGATTGCGTGAGACTAGAAAGGCTAAGGAGACGCAATTGGGGGGGGGGGGGGGGGGGGGGGGGGGGGGGGGGGGGGGGGGGAACGGAGAAAAGTCACGTTTCCCAAGTTGACATAAAGTAAGGAACTCGACAGAAGGGACCTTGGATATGTTACGCCACAGTCATTTATTGGTCGCTTTTGCGATACCAAGCCTTTGATTTGAATTCAGCGGCAGAACGCAGATGTTTGGAATATTACAAAAATTAAAAAGTAACTTTTTCGTAATATTAATGTTAGGAATATAAAAATTAGCTGGCCGGATGGCCCATTCTGAGCAGTGAACTAATATGTTCTTAATTTTACAGACGGATAGATAATATTGAAGATAATGACAAAAGACAGTGTTGTTCACATCAGCGACAGACTGTATGGAATAAAAAGTGTCGCTATTTGCACAAAAAACACGACCTTGAGACGCAGGTGTTCAAATCTACTTAGTAGGGAAGCGAAGGGACATTGGTGGGAGCTGTGTCTAAATATAACTTTTAACGACAAAATTTTGGAGGGGAGAGAAAGGTTGGTTCAAAAATCAAGTACGTTTTTGAAAAAAACAAGTAGAGACGGACAGACTAACAGATAAACATCCATACTTGACTGAAGCATGACTGAAATGACTTTAGGGTAGGAAATTTGAATTTGAAATAAACCTAGGCAGTGATTGGCCACAGACAATCATTTTATCGGCGCTCAGACGAGAAGTGGGGCCATTCCTCAATAGTTGTTCGATGATAGACACAGTATTTTAAAGTGTGGTGATTTCCAAATGAAAGAAAGTGAAATAAGTTCAGGGACGCCATACTATAGCCAGCAGCTCAGCTGAGTTTTGCTAGCATTTCTGTGTTTTTTATTCATAATCTGGTAAGATTGAAATTATTTCTTTGTATATTTTGAATATTGTTTAATGTTCGAGTGATTTGATACTGCCATATCATAATCTAGCCTTACAAACAAGTAGGGATTTGCTCTAGACCCCCCGCCCAAGTCAGGGTCTAGGGACCAACAATATACATAAACTCCAGCAAGGGTTAGGAAAGACAGATCAAGTGTTGAGAATAATGAAACATATTACCTATCCACTTTTAGGGAAGGAAACTAATAAATATTTTTCAGAATCTATAGTCTGGGAGGACCTATCTGATGTAAAAACCACCATGGTAAATGTGCTGTTTGGTCAGAGAGATCTGACCTGTCTGTATGATGTGGTTGTTGTGTCCGTGTTGTGTCCAGACGTGGGTAGAGAATAGAATTTTGACACATAGCCAATACTTTGATTGCAGAGCTGTGAGTTTCAGTTGTCAACAAGGCGGTGTCCATTCAGTTGGTGATTTTACTCGAGTGTATCTGTGCAGTACGTTGTGACAGAGACCACTATTATTGCCCGCCAGCACGGAGAGGTGGGACCACCAGATTTCAGCACCAGAGCTACATATGCAATTTGAGTGAGCCTCTGGTCTGCTGGAAGTTCACCAACGCCTTTTAGTTACTAATACCCCATAAAATTCCTGCAATTTACTGGACACTGTGTAGTCAATATAGACAGGTGTGATGAGGCCACCCCAACAGCACAAGCATTAACTATCCTCCCAAGTAGATGACTACTAGAACATTTTAATAAAACTAACTAGTCTAGTACTTATATATGTACACTCTTGCATTTATTATGTAACATTCCATGCATTTCTTTCATAATTTTTAAATCTTTTTTTAAAAAAAGTTCTGGTCAACATAAAACTTGATCCAGAACAAATAAATGTAATATAATTCTATCAAAAATTTTACACTCTTGAGTTAGTTCAGTGTATTATAATATTTGTTAAATATTATTAGTCTGCTTAAATATCTGTGGGTGTATCTATAACTATCACACCACATTACATATCATTACCCTAGACATTTTACATAGCTACATTCATTAAGAAAAAAAAATTGAGTGTGAGGTCGTAGTGGTAGCAAGAAAGGCCTTCTGACAATTCACAACTACATTTTATCTCAGGAGCCTTCACAGCTGGCCTCATACATTACATTTAGTAATATCACCATCATACAATACCATCAAACCCACTACATACATTGGGGTCTTGTCCAGGGATAATTAGCCCAACAGTAATATTAGGATCTCCTGGTTGGAGAAATAAAATTAGGGGAAAAAAATTGTGAAATTCCCTTTAAAATTAAAAGTGTCCCTGCAGATAAAAGTTGGTGAATCTTCACAGCCAGTGATAATTAATTAGTTAACTGGTTAGTTAGAATTAGTTAGACTATAGTCATAAGAAGTACTTAGTGTATTTACTGGTTAGAGATTTAGCTTGTATATTATTATATTGTCTGAAAAGTATGGCGGAGCTAGCAAAATTCCGATCAGCTGCTGTGCTGACCGCAAAGGAGATGGGAATGGATGGTCAGATTTTAATTCAATATGTAACGGCTGAATGTGATAAATATATTGAAAGGGAAGATAGAAAGGTAGCTGAAGAGAAGAGGTTACAAATTGAGGCTGATAGAGAAATTAAGAGGCTGCAGATTGAGGCAGAAGAAAAACGACAGCAAAGGGAGGCAGAAGAAAAACGACAGCAAAGGGAGGCAGAAGAAAAAAAAGGTTGACTGCCGAAAGGGAGGCAGAAGATAGAAGGTTGCAAAGGGAGCACGAATTACGACTAAGGGAGCTGGAATTACAAGGCCCGGCTCCTGAAAATGGTGCCAGCCCTTTTGCCTCAGATGCTACGCCCAGTCTGGGAGCCTCAAACTCAGCTATGGGGTTTCATTTAGACCATTTTGTTGAAAAAGACGATGACATAGAGGGGTACCTAGGACGTTTTGAGTTATTAGCTACTACATATGGGTTAGAGAGAGAGAGGTGGAGTGTAAAGCTATCACAGGGATTGAGAGGTACTTCTTATGAAGTATTTGCCAAAATGAACAGGGAAGACCAAGACAATTATGACATGTTAAAGCAGGCTTTGTTATTAAGGTACGAGAAGAATGGTGAATTTTATCGTAAGAAATTTAGAAATGCCAAACTGTTGTCTGGGGAGACATACCACCAATTCTCTGCTAGACTAGAAACCTATTTGGAGAAATGGACGGCTCTGGGGAAGACCCAAGATCTTAAAGAAATGATCATGATTGAGCAATTGAGAGAGTCCATGGCTCCAGACATGAGAAAATTTCTCATGGAACAAGGTGCAGAGAAGTTGGGGGAAATTTTAAATGTTGCTGAGAGGTATCAGGCAGCTCAGGCAGAGGTAAGTGGTGCTAAAAAGAAGCACATAGACAATTTTAAAGCCCCACAGCAATTTAATAAATTTGATAATAGAGAGCAGGGAAATAAAGGTAGGACAAACTTTGAGCGGCCAAGAAATGACTATCGCGACAGAAACTCACAGTTCAATGACCAAAAGTTCAATGAAAGAAAACCGTTGAACCAAGGAAAAAGATGGTGTAAATGGTGCAAGAAGGATAACCATAACACCGAATTTTGTAGAAGGAAACCTTCAAACATTGCTGCAATGAAGTCGGGGACGCAAAGATTAAAGGTTAATCCTAATGGACAACAGGAACCTTATCACCCCCCAGTTTGTGAGGATGTTATTTGTAATGGGGTCACCATAAGGTGCCTTTATGATACAGGTTTGGATTATGATTCAGTTGTGAAGTCTAGCCTAGTGGACCCAAGTCAGTATACCACAGAAACAGTGGAAATACAAGGGGCGACTAAGGACATACCACTCATGACACTTCCCATCGCAAGGATAACGGTGAAAACTCGCTATGTGGAGGGAGAAATCAGAGCAGCAGTGATAGATGAACCAATCTACCCTCTGATATTGGGGTGTAGATACGTCTTCTTGGGGAATCCCGAGAAACCTGTGATCATGGCGACAGTGCAGACCAGGTCACAGAAGAAGGAGGAAGAAGGTGAACCTATAAATGCTCATCCAGAGGAGATGAGGAAGGCGCAGGCTGAGGATAGGACACTCAAGCCCTGTTGTAAAAAATTGCCCAAATGCCACACACCTCCGAGCAAGGGGGAATATTTCATGAAGAACAAACTCTTATACAGGAAGGCCGGAACTGGAACAAATGGTCACAACCAGCTGGTTCTTCCCACTTCATATAGAGGTAAAGTGATGGAACTCGGGCATGCGATTCCCTTCAGTGGTCACATGGGGATCAGCGCCACAGGACAGCGTATAGCTTGTCATTACTTCTGGCCAGGGATAACGGAGGATATAAAAAGATATGTCAAATCCTGCCCAGAATGTCAAAGGGTAGCTCCAAAGCACTGGACTGCTCCTGCAACTCTAGGGGAAATGCCCATAGTGGGAACACCTTTTGAGAGGGTTGCAGTGGATATTGTAGGACCTCTCACTCGGACCAAGAGGAGGAACAGTTACATCCTTACTCTGGTGGACACTTGTTCTATGTGGGGAGAGGCGGTAGCCCTGCCATCAATTGATTCAAAACATGTAGCAGAGGCACTACTTACAATATTTACCCGATTAGGATTCCCGCATCAAATCTTGACGGATAATGGTTCTCAGTTCAAGGGGAAACTAACGAAGAAGTTTTTAAGCTATTTCAAGCCAGGCACTTTCATTGTAGTCCGTACCATCCACAAGGGAACGGCCAGGTAGAGAGGTTCAACGGGACTCTCATTTCTATCCTGAGAAAGCTGGCACACGAAAAACCGGATCTGTGGGATCAATTCCTGCCCGCCGCATTGTTTGCGTACCGGGAGGTACCACATAGTTCAACCGGGATGGCTCCCGCAACTCTGCTATTTGGGAGGCCAATAAAAGGTCCATTAGAAGCTCTATTAAGGACCTGGACAGATGAGAAGGTGGAAGAGACTGTTACCTCATCGTATCAATACGTGAACGAACTGACCACTCGTTTGAAAGCTGGATGGAAACTGGCAAATGATAATTTGAAGCAAGCCAGGAAGAAACATGCAGCATATTTTAATAGGAAGGCAAAGGACAGGGAACTGGCAGTCGGAGAGAAGGTGCTGCTTCTACTACCCGGAAGCCAGAATAAATTACAAATTGGTTGGCAAGGTCCATATACGGTTCTAGAGAAGGTGTCTAGAACAAACTATAAAATTGACAAAAAGGGGAAGGAGAAAGTTTATCATGTAAACCTGTTAAAGAAGTATCTGGACAGACCACTCCAGGAAAGCACCCCCTTATTGACCTTGGCTATTGCAACCCAGATGCAAAAAGAAACACTCACCTCACATGAATACCCATTACATCCTTGTGAAACCGCAGCACAGGTAAAAGTCAGTAAGCACCTGACTAAAAACCAGAGGGAGAGAGTTCAACAGGTTCTGGAGGAACATACAGATGTATTAACAGATAAACCAGGCCATACAAATTTGCTACAGTATGACATGAAACTGGTAGACTCAAACCCAATCTGTATGAGAGCCTATTCTATTCCGTTCGCGAAGGAGAAGGCATTGAAGGAAGAAATAGAGTATTTGTTGAAGGAGGGGATTATTTCGCACAGTGAATCATCTTTTAGTTCTAGTGTCGTTTTGTTGAGAAAACCGTCTGGGGAACACAGACTGTGCATAGATTACAGGAAACTGAATGCTGTCACAGAAGGACAAGTGGATCCATTACCAGACACAAAACAGTTTTATTTGCCAGACTGAACAAGGCAAAATACTTTTCAAAGGTGGATCTTAGTAAAGGCTATTACCAGATCCCAGTGAAGCCTGAAGTGAGACCTTATTTGGCTTTTAGCATTTCGGATGGACATTATGAATTCAATATGCTACCATTCGGACTGAAAAATGCTCCGAGTGTGTTTTCAAGGATGATGCGCAAATTGTTGGATCCCCTGAATAACCCATGTATCACGAATTTCATGGATGATATTCTCGTCGCCACAGAGACATTTGAAGAACACATTGAAGCTCTGGAGATGTTGTTTGATAGACTTCGGGAGGCGAACTTAACTGCTAGGCCAACAAAATGTTGTATTGGATGCAAAGAGTTGGAATTCTTGGGACACACTGTATATCAGGGTAATATGACCCCTGATCCTAAGAACTTGGAAAAAACTGCAGAGAGCACCTAGGCCGCAAACAAAAAAGGACGTGCGATCATTTGTGTCGTTATGCGGATTTTATCAGAAATACATCAAGAATTTTAACGCTATTTGTGCTCCTCTGACTGATCTGACTCGCAAGGGACTTCCAGATAAAATTATTTGGACTGCACAATGTGAACTAGCGTTCCAAGAGTTAAAGGAAAAACTCACTAGCAAGCCTATTCTCAAACTGCCTGATTTGACACAGGACTTTGTCTTAAGAACCGATGCAAGTAATGTAGGACTAGGAGGGGCTTTGTTGCAAAGATCATCTTCACCTGACGGGGAACTGAAACCAGTCGCTTATGCAAGCCGTAAATTGAATGTCGGTGCAGATTTCCTCAGTCGGCACCCCTGTGATCAAAATTAGAGTAGTGGCAGACGTGAGGAGTAATTTTACCTATGTGTATCGCTGGTTTTGGAACTTGCCATAGGCATGTTTTCAAGTGGGGAGATGTGTAGTGAAATTGACAGAGATACAACGGTAAAATACCTCCAAAGATAACATGTAAGGATAAAAACATAATGCGTAGGCTGCTGATAGTACATGATCGCCCAGACCGCGGGTCATCACCCTCCATAAAAATTGACTTGCTAGACAGGAGGGGAACGGCGGATAAAAAGGAAAAAATATGACTGGAAAGATTGCGTGAGACTAGAAAGGCTAAGGAGACGCAATTGGGGGGGGGGGGGAAACGGAGAAAAGTCACGTTTCCCAAGTTGACATAAAGTAAGGAACTCGACAGAAGGGACCTTGGATATGTTACGCCACAGTCATTTATTGGTCGCTTTTGCGATACCAAGCCTTTGATTTGAATTCAGCGGCAGAACGCAGATGTTTGGAATATTACAAAAATTAAAAAGTAACTTTTTCGTAATATTAATGTTAGGAATATAAAAAATTAGCTGGCCGGATGGCCCATTCTGAGCAGTGAACTAATATGTTCTTAATTTTACAGACGGATATTGAAGATAATGACAAAAGACAGTGTTGTTCACATCAGCGACAGACTGTATGGAATAAAAAGTGTCGCTATTTGCACAAAAAAACACGACCTTGAGACGCAGGTGTTCAAATCTACTTAGTAGGGAAGCGAAGGGACATTGGTGGGAGCTGTGTCTAAATATATAACTTTTAACGACAAAATTTTGGAGGGGAGAGAAAGGTTGGTTCAAAAATCAAGTACGTTTTTGAAAAAAAACAAGTAGAGACGGACAGACTAACAGATAAACATCCATACTTGACTGAAGCATGACTGAAATGACTTTAGGGTAGGAAATTTGAATTTGAAATAAACCTAGGCAGTGATTGGCCACAGACAATCATTTTATCGGCGCTCAGACGAGCAAGTGGGGCCATTCCTCAATAGTTGTTCGATGATAGACACAGTATTTTTAAAGTGTGGTGATTTCCAAATGAAAGAAAGTGAAATAAGTTCAGGGACGCCATACTATAGCCAGCAGCTCAGCTGAGTTTTGCTAGCATTTCTGTGTTCTTTATTCATAATCTGGTAAGATTGAAATTATTTCTTTGTATATTTTGAATATTGTTTAATGTTCGAGTGATTTGATACTGCCATATCATAATCTAGCCTTACAAACAAGTAGGGATTTGCTCTAGACCCCCCGCCCAAGTCAGGGTCTAGGGACCAACAATATACATAAACTCCAGCAAGGGTTAGGAAAGACAGATCAAGTGTTGAGAATAATGAAACATATTACCTATCCACATTTAGGGAAGGAAACTAATAAATATTTTTCAGAATCTATAGTCTGGGAGGACCTATCTGATGTAAAACCACCATGGTAAATGTGCTGTTTGGTCAGAGAGATCTGACCTGTCTGTATGATGTGGTTGTTGTGTCCGTGTTGTGTCCAGACGTGGGTAGAGAATAGAATTTTGACACATAGCCAATACTTTGATTGCAGAGCTGTGAGTTTTCAGTTGTCAACAAGGCGGTGTCCATTCAGTTGGTGATTTTACTCGAGTGTATCTGTGCAGTACGTTGTGACAGAGACCACTAATATTGCCCGCCAGCACGGAGAGGTGGGACCACCAGATTTCAGCACCAGAGCTACATATGCAAGTTGAGTGAGCCTCTGGTCTGCTGGAAGTTCACCAACGCCTTTTAGTTACTAATACCCCATAAAATTCCTGCAATTTACTGGACACTGTGTAGTCAATATAGACAGGTGTGATGAGGCCACCCCAACAGCACAAGCATTAACTATCCTCCCAAGTAGATGACTACTAGAACATTTTAATAAAACTAACTAGTCTAGTACTTATATATGTACACTCTTGCATTTATTATGTAACATTCCATGCATTTCTTTCATAATTTTTAAATCCTTTTTTTAAAAAAGTTCTGGTCAACATAAAACTTGATCCAGAACAAATAAATGTAATATAATTCTATCAAAAATTTTACACTCTTGAGTTAGTTCAGTGTATTATAATATTTGTTAAATATTATTAGTCTGCTTAAATATCTGTGGGTGTATCTATAACTATCACACCACATTACATATCATTACCCTAGACATTTTACATAGCTACATTCATTAAGAAAAAAAATTGAGTGTGAGGTCGTAGTGTACATTTGAGTTGTGTGTTCTTTGTTTGATTTGTTTGTTTCGATTCTTGGGGATTTCAGTTTTCACTATAACTGTTTATATTTGGGGGCGAGTTCCAGGGCTTTCTAGCTAAATCAGAGGGCTGCCCCAGCTCAGCAGACTGAACATTGGTAAATCATACCAGACCCACTAATTGGCGGGTGATGTAGTCCCGCGAGTTGAATAGCCGTCTACTCTGAGGGTCTTAAGTTCTCTGTATTATATTGTATTTATGATTGTTCGCTTTCTACTCGTAATTTATCTGGCAATTTCGCACCCCCCAGATGTCAGGTCACGCACCCCGAGGGGGTGAATCCACCCCTGGGTAAAAATCCCGCCTTTAGCATGAGTATTTCTCACCTGTCTGTGGAAAGTCCATGAGTATTTCTCACCTGCCTGCGGAAAGTCCATGAGTATTTCTCACCTGTCTGTGGAAAGTCCATGAGTCCTTCAGTAAAAGATGTGTTTATCACATTTGTAGAGCGGCATGTATATGGTTTTTTTTTTTATTTTTTTTTTTTAGAGATGTCCATTCACCATAATACTAGGAGAGTGGTCTTTCTTTCTAACGATGTGCGTTCACCATGATACTAGGAGAATGGTCTTTCTTTCTAACGATGTGCGTTCACCATGATACTAGGAGAGTGGTCTTTCTTTCTAACGATGTTTTCACCATGATACTAGGAGAGTGGTCTTTCTTTCTAACGATGTGCGTTCACGATGATACTAGGAGAGGGGTCTTTCTTTCTAACGATGTGCGTTCACGATGATACTAGGAGAGTGGTCTTTCTTTCTAACGATGTGCATTCACGATGATACTAGGAGAGTGGTCTTTCTGTCTAACGATGTGCGTTCACCATGATACTAGGAGAGTGGTCTTTCTGTCTAACGATGTGCGTTCACCATGATACTAGGAGAGTGGTCTTTCTTTCTAACGATGTGCGTTCACCATGATACTAGGAGAGTGGTCTTTCTTTCTAACGATGTGCGTTCACCATGATACTAGGAGAGTGGTCTTTCTTTCTAACGATGTGCGTTCACCATGATACTAGGAGAGTGGTCTTTCTTTCTAACGATGTGCGTTCACCATGATACTAGGAGAGTGGTCTTTCTTTCTAACGATGTGCGTTCACCATGATACTAGGAGAGTGGTCTTTCTTTCTAACGATGTGCGTTCACCATGATACTAGGAGAGTGGTCTTTCTTTCTAACGATGTTTTCACCATGATACTAGGAGAGTGGTCTTTCTTTCTAACGATGTGCGTTCACCATGATACTAGGAGAGTGATCTTTCTTTCTAACGATGTTTTCACCATAATACTAGGAGAGTGGTCTTTCTTTCTAACGATGTGCGTTCACCATAATACTAGTATGATACTAGGAGAGTGGTCTTTCTTTCTAAAGATATGCGTTCACCATAATACTAGTGGTCTTTCTTTCTAAAGATATGCGTTCACCATGATACTAGTGGTCTTTCTTTCTAAAGATATGCGTTCACCATAATACTAGTGGTCTTTCTTTCTAAAGATATGCGTTCACCATAATACTAGGGGGGAGGTCTTTCTTTCTAAAGAGCATTTAATTTCTTGGTCTTTCTTTCTAAAGATATGCGTTCACCATAATACTAGTGGTCTTTCTTTCTAAAGATATGCGTTCACCATAATACTAGTGGTCTTTCTTTCTAAAGATATGCGTTCACCATAATACTAGTGGTCTTTCTTTCTAAAGATATGCGTTCACCATAATACTAGGAGAGAGGTCTTTCTTTCTAAAGATACACATTCAGCATTACATTAGGAGAGTGGTCTTTCTTTCTTTCTAAAGATACACATTCAGCATTACATTAGGAGAGTGGTCTTTCTTTTCTAAAGATGTGCGTTCACCTTGATACTAGGAGAGTGGTCTTTCTTTCTAAAGACATGCGTTCACCATGATACTAGGAGAGAGGTCTTTCTTTCTAAAGATACACATTCAGCATTATATTAGGAGAGTGGTTTTTCTTTCTAAAGATGTGCGTTCACCTTGATACTAGGAGAGTGGTCTTTCTTTCTAAAGATATGCGTTCACCATGATACTAGGAGAGAGGTCTTTCTTTCTAAAGATACACATTCAGCATTACATTAGGAGAGTGGTCTTTCTTTTCTAAAGATATGCGTTCACCTTGATACTAGGAGAGTGGTCTTTCTTTCTAAAGATACACATTCAGCATTACATTAGGAGAGTGGTCGTTGTTATCTACTCTACATGAGAAAGAGTGGGGCGATGTCTTCGATGCCATCTTAATGAGTAGCCCACGTCGTTATGGTCAGGACTAAGGTTAGGGTTTAGGGTTAGGTTCAGGATTAGACATTAGTCTTATCGGGGTAGTAATTGTTTCATAAAATCATACGGCTGTGTTGTGCATGTCACTGTAGAGTTGTCCGTTTTTCCAAGGCCATGTAATGATGTTCCTTAAAACAGTGGTCTAGTAAAATCTGTTATCTTGTCTTAAAGAGGCTTGTATTATCATGAGATTTGTCGAGTATTGAGCGGAGTTGTGCATTGTTTTATCGTTTATTAAAGAGATGTGTGTATTATGATGTTCGTAAATAGCCATGATTTCCTAAATGCGGCGTCTAATCATAACATTAGTACTTAGCCATTATTGCCTGAAGGAGATTTGTATTACTGTTAAATTTGCAAGTAGCCATAATTTTATATCGGAAATGTTTATTATAATTATTATTATTATGCCGTTAGCTAGTAGCCATCATTTTATATCGAAAGTGTTTATTATAATTATTATTATTATGCCGTTAGCTAGTAGCCATAATTTTATATCGGAAGTCTTTATTATTATAATGCAGTTAGCAAGTACCATGATTTTATACCGGAAGTGTTTATTATTATAATGCCGTTAGCAAGTAGCCATGATTTTCTAAAAGATGTGTTTATTCTTCATGACATCAAGTGAGCAGTCATTGCGTTATAACGGTTATTGTGTATAAACATAACATTAGCAAACGTGCCATTGTTCACTGTGTTAGTGTTGAATTTGGTCACCATGAGCTGACGCTCAGTGACAGCGGATCGAGTCAAGAGTTTCATTTATTGTGATATTAAACTTAGCAGAGTAGTAATTATTTCCTAAAATCTCTGGGTAATGTTTTGTATCATACTGGCAGATTGGTAACTTCTCCTAAGATCTCTGGGTAGTATTGGTATAACATTAGCTTGGTAGTAACTGTGTCCGTAAATCTCTGGATATTATTTCATTTAACATTAGCAGAGTAGTAACTGTTTCCTTAATAAATCTCTGGGTAGTATTTCGTATGATTTTAGCAGAGTAGAAACTTTTTCCTTAAATCTCTGGGTAGTATTTCATATGATTTTAGCAGAGTAGAAACTTTTTCCTTAAATCTCTGGGTAGTATTTCGTATGGTTTTAGCAGAGTATAAACTTTACCCTTAAATATCTGGGTAGTATTTCGTATGGTTTTAGCAGAGTAGAAACTTTTTCCTTAAATCTCAGGGTAGTATTTCGTATGGTTTTAGCAGAGTATAAACTTGTTCCTTAAATCTCTGGGTAGTATTTCGTATGGTTTTAGCAGAGTAGAAACTTTTTCCTTAAATCTCTGGGTAGTATTTCGTATGGTTTTAGCAGAGTAGAAACTTTTTCCTTAAATCTCAGGGTAGTATTTCGTATGGTTTTAGCAGAGTATAAACTTGTTCCTTAAATCTCTGGGTAGTATTTCGTATGGTTTTAGCAGAGTAGAAACTTTTTCCTTAAATCTCTGGGTAGTATTTCGTATGGTTTTAGCAGAGTAGAAACTTTTTCCTTAAATCTCATGGTAGTACTTCGTATGATTTTAGCAGAGTAGAAACTTTTTCCTAAATTCTGAGGGTAGTGTTCTGAAAGACATTACCTGAGTAGTAACTGTTTACAAAAATCTTAGGATCACGTGTCTATTAACATGAACCTAGTAAAACATTATCATTCATCCGGACTGTTATGTTTAGTCATCCGTAGAGCGCCTAACATGTTCAAATAACTTACATTTTAATGCACAGAATAGAATGTTCTCCCCATGTGTACATATTGATTTACTTATTTTTCAGATCATCGCAAATGTGCTGACTTTGAAAGTTAAACAAGAAATCAGAATGAAGTTAGGAATACTACCGTTATTTTATCTAGCGGTGTGCGTCCTTGACCTCGTGCTATCTCTGGAGATCTTGCATACATTCAGAGACCCTGATGACAACAGCTTTCAGCATATCGCAGTCCACGGCTCGACAGGGGCGGTGTACATCGGTGCCACTAACAGGCTTCACAGACTGACTGCCAACTTAAGCTTAGCACAGAGTGCCGCCACCGGCCCGAGAGAGGACAATCCTGAATGTCCTCCTCCCATCATGCCATGCGACAAGCCTAAAACACTTACAGACAGTCTCACCAAGGGGCTGGTCATTGACTCTGACCACGACACTATCATTCTATGCACCAGTCTATTCCACGGATCTTGTCAGATCTTGAAGCTGGGCAACATTACATCTGTGGTCAACTACGCTCAGAAGCCAAAAGTCCCAAACAACGGGTCCTCCTGTGTTATGTTCCTAGCTCAGGGCGCGCATCAAGCCTGAACTACGTTCGGAGTTTAAGATAAAGTTTGTGGCTGGATTTTCCTACAATAAATTTGTATATTTTATCACCACTCAACCGAAATTCCCAAAGTCGAAGGAAATAGTAACCAGGATAAGTCGATTGTGTGAAGGAGATCGTTACTTCAGGTCTTATGTTGAAATCCCTTTGGAGTGTCAGGGTGGATCGTCCACGGTTGCTGCTGTAGCCCAGGCAGCGTCTCGGATGGCAGACGATAAGCTGGCCGTGTCTTTTTCACCGGATAGTAGCAGTGGGTCAAAATCATCTTCTTTGTGCGTTTACAACCTGGAGGACATTAACAATGTGTTTGCTGAAACTGTGAAGAGGTGCTACGAGGGGCAGGGCAAAGTGGGGCCCGCCCATTACGAGACCGTTAGAACTTGTCTGAGAACGGTAAGTGAAGATAGTTAATCCATGTGTATTTAATTAATTAATTTTTTTTAATTTTTTTTTTTTTTTGGGGGGGGGGGGGGGGGGGGAGAGAAGAGAAGGGGAGTGGGCGGAAAGGAGAGAATTTTATATTCAATTTATCTTTAATATCCTACAGCTTTATCTTTATTACCCTACAGCCCCAGAAGGAGCAAAAGCCTTCAGAACATGCATGCCAAGTTCTCCTGTCACGTGCCATCCTCCCAACATCTTTCTGTCTTATTTATCCTTTTCATGTCTGCATCCAGCTCTCAATGTGTGTTTTTTTTTCTGCATCCCTCTACCCTTTTATCCTGAGGATTCCAGAACAAAGACTGACTTGTAAGGCTGTCAACAGGTTTCCGCTATGTGTGTCATATCGGTCGCCAGCGTCTTTGTCATGTCATGTCATCTCATGTTCCACTGGTACCTTTCTGGTTCTTGTCATCAGTTCTACACTGGTACCTGTCTGGTTCTTGTCATCAGTTCTACACTGGTACCTGTCTGGTTCTTGTCACCAGTTCTACACTGGTGACCTTGTCATACCACTCTAATCCTTCTATTCTAAGCATGCACCAATTTATGACAATCTGTTTACACATCATGGTTGTTGATTTTCTTGTTAACCACGTTTCAGATCCTTACAATATGACTGACTTGACATTTGAGCAGAAGATTGTTGCTTTAGCTATGGCCTAGATTTAGTTTGGTTTCCATATATTTCCCACTGCATTGAAAGCTTCTCATTAATAATTTGATATCACTATATAGTCCTTCAGATTTGTTTCAGTTTATTTTTAGGGTACAATTTTGTTTAAAAAAATCAACCGGCACTTTATTTCAATACATAGAATATTAATATTGGTTAAAACAAAAACAACTTAGTTGGCAGTCTAACATACCTTCCCGCGTAATTCAGAAATCTCTGTGAAACTCGTTCCCTGTCTTAGATCTGTTACACTCCCTACCCTCTCCCAAAATTTACATAATTACATCATGTTCTCTGGCGAATGACAAAGCCAGAGATGTGTAGAGCGTAAATTGTCATTCGCTGGGGTTCTGTCTACGTTTTTACTGCCAGGAGTAGATCATCAATCTTTGCAGCCAAGCAGATACGGCAGACAACAGACATGAAAGTGAACCACGGCTCGCAGTTACTTCGCTTTCTTTTTTTGCTTGAAGGAAGATGGAAAAGGGGGGGAAGAGAAGAAGAATAGGCATTCCTTATGATATATGTAGGCCAGGAACCATTTGGTTACATTCCTGGTCTAAGGAGAAATATCCAAGTGAACTATTTGTTGTGGAGGCTGTGTGAATGTTACTTCATAAAATAGGTGGCCGCTGGTTAAGATAAAGTTCGACGAACAACAGCACTCAACAATAATTAATCCAGACCACATTTATCATCAATTATTAATTTATCTCTTTGCTCCTTATGGAGCTGTGAGCCACAAATTTAGCTGATCCCTTTGCCAGACGTTTGCATGAAAACAAGCATTTATGTGTTTATGCAGTGGTAGTCTCTGTAGTATAACAATTTGTTTGACATGATGAGGTTGTCAGCACAACCTTATATTTGCCGCCTCTTACGACATGCTGGAGGAAACAGGAGTCCTACTCTATCTTTGCCTCCTACGAGACCCCCGGGAAATACGCGGGCTATACCAGATCACATAGGTTTTAACATTTCCACATGCGCCATAATATAACCAACTTTCCTTGTGTCAAGGTTGAACGGAGCGCGCCTCGCCAAAACGAGGCACACAAAAAAAGTTCGACGAGTCATTTGGATTGAACCTGTTGTCTGTCTGTTTAGACAGTCTGTCTGTTGTCTGTCTGTTTAGACAGTCTGTCTGTTGTTGTCTCTCAAGAGAATCTCATAAACTTGTTCATGTCCTCCTCTTGTCATATTGCCTACAGCTGTTGCGTCTGTTATGTTTTTAAAGAAATGCTGTCTCGATATATGCCCACACTATTGTTACGTGTCTTATTTTGATAGGGTTTTTAATTCTCTGCCCAATCATAGTTTTCTAGGAATTCTGTCCGTCTCTTAATGTTATCTTACCACTTATGATGTTGTCTTCCTCGGACTCGTTTGCCTTCGACTTTTTCCTTCGATTATAATTAACAACGAGGCGTTATGCTTGCCTTTTGATATATCCACAGTTTTTTATCTGTCCAATTTTGATATCATTCATTAATTCGTATTTCATTCCTAGCTTATATAAGTATTTGTTTCCTTCTCTTTCCATAAGATGTGTGCCACCTGATTTTTCTATATGTCCATATTTCAAGGGGATCAGCTCTTTCTTCCAGCTGCTTGTTCTTTGTTCATATTTCTGCATAATACAGTAATGTAGTGTTTATATTTCTGCATAATACAGTAATGTAGTGTTTATATTTCGGCATAATACAGTAATGTAGTGTTTACATTTCTGCGTCATACAGTAATGTAGTGTTTATATTTCTGTACCATACAGTAATGTAGTGTTTATATTTCTGCGTAATACAGTAATGTAGTGTTTATATTT
>JAMPIV010015326.1:122500-130178 GCA_024509875.1 Oreohelix idahoensis
ACGCCAATCACTGTAAATAATAAAGAAAAATATAATCTATATTTGTAGTATTTTATTTACTGACTGCTTTCATTTGATCACACATTATTGGCACGTATATTGTACAGTACTATACAGTATATTGATTTAAACTACTTCTTTATATCTCATGAGTGCATGAAACATACGTTTATATGTGTAATATTTATTGATTTAAACAAAACTATCTCCTGTTTCTCGGTATGGGTGTTCTGTGAATGAGGACGGCGAAGTTGGTTCGCCAAAACCGGCAGGTCTCAAGTTAAATTACTAATAATAATAACATAAAATAAAAACTCGTTCAGTCTCGAGTCGAGTTGCTATGGTGACTTAAATCCTGCTCGAGTCCAAATCCTCGAGTCGACAACACTGCCTAATGTAAAGCTCACAAGAAAGTCGTTAATTACCAGATCTGTGTTTAAAACAAAGGCCTCACTAACTAATTGTTGAAAGCATCAATGATTTAATCGGCACATCATTGTTCATTATTTGACGCCCATCACTTCAAATACGAAACAAAACCCAAACTTCGCGGGTCATTATTTCTCTGATTTCAAAACCCATACTTTAATGGAATTATTCCAGCATTACTTTACATTGTGTTAGTTATTATATAAAATCGGCTGGGTGTTGCCTATTAAAACTGGATAGATTAAAATATAAGAAAGTGAACTACAGTGTATTTGCAAAGCTCTCTACCATGAGTGGAATAAAGATATTTTGAGCGTCACAGATTTGAAACGCGACTAATATATACAGCTCAGGTGAAGTTAAATAAAAGTGGTTTAAAAAAAAAAAAAATACCGGAGGCTGCCGCCACCAAATCAACGTTTTCGCAATCTTCATGAACTGAGTCACTTAGGATTTGTCTTGAGAAATGTCTGTTCATGTTCTGTTTAATTCTGATCTTGGCGGGAAAACACGCCTTGCACGCTTGTAATAGTAATTCTATAATTGTAGTTGAAGGGGGTTACGTATTCTTTGTCTTCTTCAGGTGACTTTTTCTATCAGGAGCTTGTCGATTATATTCCTCCATGCAAATCGGCTTCCTTATTATTACTACAATATTTACTTGTGTTTGGGGGGAGGGGGGAGGGTTAATAAGCTATCTGTAGGGCCTATTCTTTATTTTCCTTTTTTTTTTTTTTTTAGTTTTTTTTTTTTTTTAAATGTAAATTTAACGTCTCTCTCTTTTTAAACGATGAAAACTGCATTCCTTGCCTACTGCAGAATTCTAAAATTTATACCGAACAGCAATATTTGTTGTTAGCTCAACTGTGTGGAGCTGCACCTATTTTGGCCTTTAAGCTCTGGTGGAGCATAGGCCTTCAGTTTATAAATGCCAATCCCTCCTATCTAGCGCCACCTGTTCAACCTTGTATTCTTAGATCCTTCTTATGAATCTTTTTATGTTTTCTTCTCATTTTTTCACCTCTCTTGTTCCTTAACGGTAGAGATGTCGGAATTGTTGTTGTTGTTGTTGTTGTTGTTGTTGTTGTTGAACTAGGGCTGCTGATCTTCTCGCTCTTTAGCAGACAATACCAAGTTGAAGACTCTTTGATATTATCTAAACTGCAAATCTAGGCTTTTCCTGTGGCTGTTCTGCCATTCAGAAACGTGTTGAGTTGAAGTCATGAGCTCCAGTTTCTCTAGCTTGGCTTGCATTTAAAGGATCGTCACATCTGGTCTCAAACTAGGAGTAAGAAGTGTGTGGCATACTGTGCATTTCCCGCCATCCAAGAGGGCTCTCCAACTATGCAGAGCTAAAATACTGTACTCTGGTTCTGGGCTCTCCCAAGGAATTGTCACGTCCTGCACAGAGCCACTTCTCAGCTTCCCCTGCCTATCACTGGGTCCATATTGAGATCCTTCTGCATGCAGTGAACCAAGTCAAAGCCAAAGAATTACACCTGGGGCTCAAGTGATTTCTCCAAGCTTAGTGTGCAATGCTGGATTCTCAACAAGTTTCACCACAGGGGGAATCCCTGGAAGTGTGTGGATGATTTCAAGAGTCATTGAGGACGTAATTAGCCTCGCAGACATAGGTTCACTTCCACGTACAAATACTGTAGCATTGTGCATAGCTAGTGGTCATAGAAGGATGACTCCAGATATGCCTCAATGCATGGGATGTCGGAATAAAAACAGCCTTGGAAGTCACTAGCTTGTGTTGTCAGTATGCGTCATAGCGTTATCGATTTCGCCAGTCGTGTCTCCTAACCACTTTTCTCACTGATATTTATTGGGACCTTCCCATCATTCTCCACGCTGGTAATCCTGGATACGCCTGGTGTGGTGTCAGGGGATCTTTGATGTGACATAGAATAGGTCCACGGTACCTTCAGGCATGTCGTACTAGGCGAGTAATATGAGGTTGTACATGGGTATGGCAACTTCATCATGTCAAAAAAAGTATCGCAGAAACCATGGCAGCAACAACATGTGAATACAGGCTTCATGTAAGGCGACTGGCTACAGTGGTCGTTCCATGCTTCGTAAAGGAAGCAAATGAAAATTATGATGATGAATCCTGTAATTGCCAGTTCTCTGAGGAACCAAAGAGAGAATAGGCCAACAGCACCTTGAGGTATGTCATAAAGGGCGAAGGCCAACAGCACCTTGAGGTATGTCATAAAGGGCGAAGGCCAACAGCACCTTGAGGTATGTCATAAAGGGCGAAGGCCAACAGCACCTTGAGGTATGTCATAAAGGGCGACTATTGTGAGGTTATACATGGGGCTGACATCTTCATTATGTCAAACTAATTGCTACAGAAACGACTGCTACATGAGCACGTGCTTCCACGCAGGCATCCTGCAGGGCGGGGGGCAGCTGGGGTGGTGCATCCATGCTCCCCAAGGAGCGAAAAAGGAGATTAATAAAGTAATGAAAGAATCCTGGATATGTCTCCATTGTAGTCTTTGTATTCAGCGCAAGCAGCCTTTGTATTCAAATCTACGTATCGTATTCGTTCTTGATAATGTAGTGATTGTTGGGCGCATTCAGGATCCATGTCAGTCATTTGTGTTATTTATGGTAACTCACGCCTTTAACCTCGTATTTTAATACTTCCTAAATATTCAAGGTTAAGTTCTGCTCAAAAATTACATCTAGGCATACACCTTACAGTGTATTGTTTTCAAAGTGTGTAAACGCATTTAAAACGGGGATGGTTGAAGTATGCGAGTTGTGTGCAAGATCGTACCTAAACTGCTAAAGATATCAACATCTGACGATACTAATCAAAGTTGCAGAAATGCGGGATTCATTTCAGTTAAATTGTCTTCAAATGAAAGCATTGAAAATCCAGGTTTGAAATTTAATTTGTCTTAAGTTACATTTCAGAAAAGATAAAAATCGACGCTTTTAACATTTTTATCCGTATTATCTAGTTAAAGTCTAAATTTTATCTCGACGCTACTCGTTCGGAAATTGGCAATTTTAGGAGAAAGGAAATCGGAGCATACCTTTCGTCTGCTGTAATATATTTACTGCCTCTCCAGGAAGCTGGCACAGAACTGAGAGCAGTAGGTAGTAAAGGCAGGTACAAATACACGGGGGAACAGAAAGCGGTATTTTAAGACAAAACTCTACCGAGGGAACGAAATATGTTTTATTTTCTGCTGCCGTATGGAAAAGATCAGACGAGAAACGATGAGGCCCTGCAAACGATCAAGCCGTTTCAAGGGACCATAATCCGCGCCTCAATGACTGCCGTCTGCCGCCGTTGCTAGTCACAAGCTGTTGTTTTGTGTTGTATTCTACATCTTGGATTGTTGTTACCGTTTGATCTGTGTGCACGTGTTTATGCTACCAGACTTGTGACACGCCGTTGTCAAGGTATTCACAACACACGAGAGGTCATGTGGGCCAGCGAAATGAAAAGTCAGGTCGCTTTTTTTTTTTTTTTGGGGGGGGAGGGGGGGGGGGGCGTGGGGGCGGCGCTTATTTTCCAATGTACTGGTGAAACGGGATCACAATATCTTCCCGGGATGGATGCATAAAGGGCGGGGAATATCGTTGGTACGGATCTATTATAGAAATGAAAAAAAAAAAAAAATTGATTCTTGAAGAATGACTGTCGCGTGTGCGCGTGCGATCACACGTGTTTGCTCCCTGCAGACTTAGCACAACCCGCAGATTTTTGGTTAGGTGTTTTTTTTTTTTACATTTTTACTCGCAGAAGACATAGAACTTAACCAAACAGTGGATACACTAATTGTTTAATCAAAGCCAGAATAGGCGCGTGTAAGATTTTTTACAAATAAGTTTATATCAAATATAGGACAAGGTAGTGAGTTTGAATCTCTGGCGCAGCTAAAAAAAAAAAAAAACAGTTTGAAATTTTCAGAATAAATAATCTGGACTTTGGCGCTGTCTTGAACATGAAGTGAAATATTTATTCAAACGTTTTGAATTCTAATGTTTTTTGTTATTCAGGTTATATTTTATGTACTGCTGCACCAGTTATCATTATCGATAACTATGAACTGGCAGTGGTGCACCACTTCACATACCTAGGGTTTACCATCAATGACAAACTCTCACTGGACACAGACATCGACAGTCGCATTGGCGAAGCTGCAGTTACCTTTGCCCGCCTCACATCGCGTGTTTGGGGAAACTCCAAACTTACAACGAAGACCAAAGCTGCGGTATATAACACCTGCGTCACCAGCACTCTCCTATATGGCAGCGAGACATGGACAACCTATGCTAAGCAAGAAAGAAGGCACAATACCTTCCATTTACGGTGTCTACGCCACATCCTCGGCATCTCGTGTAAAGATAAAGTGACAAATGTCGAGGTGTTGTCACGTGCTGGCCTTCAAAGTATGTATACACTGCTTAGACAGCGCAGACTTCGCTGGTTTGGCCATGTTCGCCGCATGGAAGATGGTCGCATCCCAAAAGATATCTTCTACGGACAATTAACAGATGGCAAGAGAACAGTTGGGCGACCACAGCTGAGGTTCAAAGATGTGTGCAAGAGAGATATGAGGGCACTGGACATGGATCCAGCAACATGGGAGGATGAAGCTCCCGATCGCACCAAGTGGCGATGCTATTTACGGCGCCACCTCAGATTGGGCGAAAAGAGGCTCACACAACAAGCAGAGGAGAGGAGAAAACGTCGAAAAATAAGCAGGAAAATAAGCAGCTGAGGACTGCCACCTCGGGGGCGCATTCCCATAGTCAGTTATGACTGAAGGGGCTATATATATATATATATATATATATATATTATATATATATATATATATACTATATTATATATATATATATATATATATATATATATATATATATATATTATGTAACTATGCGGAATAAAGCTTTTCTTTCATTTTGTTTCTATTTTATTCTTTCTTTCATTTTCTTCTGTAATTTATTTGTTCATTTCTGTCTTTCGAATCTCATTTTTCTTTTGCAAATCTTATTTTAAACGTATTTATTTTCAGATCTGATATTTATTATTTTTATTTTATTTATTCGTGTCGTAAATTTGGATAGGTATTTAAGATAGATTTTGTCCCGTCTGAATAGAACAGGCAGAGTGGTAAATAAGTGAGAATTAAGGTATGAGAAATAGATGTCACGAGTGAATAGTTTAAGGTTGGAATCTGTCACTGGATTGAGAAGATACTCTAGTCCAGCCTATCTTTACGACTGTAATTTGTTATCAGACAATTCTAATCTCCATTACAGTTTTATACATATACGCCCCACAAACTACCAACACCCGCACACAACACACAGTTATGTGACAACAAGACACACAAACGTGAAACTACTGTAAATGGAGTATGGATATGGGCTGAGCTGACCAACACAAGTAATTAAGTTTTGTTAGGTTTATTATCATATAAACTTCTCAAAACATCAAACACACACACTCACACACACACACACTAGAAACATAATATAAATACTATATATAATAATATATCTTATATATATATATTTAATATATATATTATATATATATATATATATATATATATATATATATTTATATAAATGAAAAATCATAGGTTAAAGAATTTAGGAAAAATAAAACCCATAAGTGCAATCCCCTCTGTTGAGACAAGATCCCGCCCAAAATAAAGTTAATAACCCCAAAAGGGTCAAAGAATTAGTGATAGGGTATAATGATTAATAGACGATAACGTTAAAAGAAGAGTTCCTAGTTAATCTATCCTGTAAGATTAATAGTATTAGCGAACAAAAAAAAAAAAGAAAGGTGGGTACACAATGATTATACTAAAATGAAAAATTACTTCACTCCTCCTTCATTCACATCTCTGTCCATCTGTGGCCACATTCTCAACTCTCGCTTATCCTACTAGAATGTTTAACAACAACATATTGAAACTTATTCATCATGGTTGACATGCCTTTCATGGATAAATCCAGTGTTCACGTTTGCGCCGAAGTGAGCCCCAGTTCCTACAAGAATAATTAAAATGCCTCTTCTATGGGGATGCTTACTTTAGTGGAGATTATTAGATATGATAATGTCTGGTCAGATAGTTCAGGTAGCAAACCAATTACCAAGATACTGCAGTGTTCACAGTGGAACTGCAGTTAGTTACTTCCAGTAGTTAAAGGAATATGTCCTGGTGTGGTAAATATCTGTTCTGGATAAATCCACTGACAACAAAAAATGGTCAGTAGTCCGGGGACAGTGTTATGTTTTGATATTTCGCCATAGCGGGGACTGAATATAAATTGAATGTAAAATTCTGGGTATCTTTTATGTTCCTGTTATTCTTGTAAATTCTTCATTGTCTATACGTTTTGGGACTCTCTCTCTGGATGAAGCAAGAGGACCGAATCAGGTAAACCTACGAAGGCCCGCATATTAAATAAGAATGTTAATGGTAGACCCTTTTTGGACTTAGGCCTTTGAACCGATGGGACCGCTGGCAGGAGCTTATGTTTGTGATCAGATCTAGATTTTAGGATGACAAATCAAAAACATTTACTCACAATTTTCATATATCCATATACTGTCACGCGTAAAGGATAAGATCTCTTATTCCACTCCGTCATTTAATTTAATTTCAAAGCACACTGGTTCTCTAGGCCTATATGTCGTAGATTTTTCGTATGGGAGTATTAAGACTTAGGTTGGGTAACTTCTGAAATAGTTTAGAATATGTGATATACACAGTGAGAGTTAGAAAAAAAATAGATTTTCACCAAGAGTGCAGTTGGTACGCGAATCAAATAGAGCTGTCCCCTGAAAAAATCAACATGAATTCTTCTCTCCTCTTCTCAGGCCTATCTTCTACGACAGTCTATTATAGTATAAGAGTCAGGGGTCCAGACTATTGGACAACGATATGTTTACTATGTATGTAAATACCACTCACGTGCACATCGTCTTCATGGTGGGACAAGAGTTAGACAACAGTCGTGACGGAAAACTATAACTCAAATTACTTAATTTATAATTATTTGAACCGAGCTGACCAAACGCACTGATTTAGTTCAAGAGAGATATTATTTATCAATGTAATATTCTTCCTCAACAACACCAAAGAAATACATCAAGGAAAAAACATATTACAAATAGTCATAAAAATATCAAGAAAATGCTACAAGGGTGAATAGCCCCGCTATGATCTTAACTCTAGTTAGACCACAGCCCGTT